>JAWMRA010000090.1:2652578-2701041 GCA_035584735.1 Pseudotriccus pelzelni | reverse complement strand
TGGGTATGATTATTAATGGACTCCCAGAGGTAGCGCCCAGAGCCAGGACAGGAGAACAACACTGAACACAAGTCACTTGCCCTTGATGTTATCATGTCATAAGCAAACTGCTTTCACGAAGTACAGCAAAAAAGGAATTCTGATCCCTCTCCCTTAATATGCTCTTAAATACAGCATCAGGAGGAGCATGCATTGCATATACTTGAAGATACAGTGTTAGGTACCACACCCACGTGAACCGACCAAGCGACATTGTGACCGACAGTTCCATACCTAATAAAAAAAATGCTTAGATCAAAATTGTTTCCAGCCCTCTCTGGTCAGATCTGTTGTCTCAAGTGTTTGTGCCCCACACTGGGTGCCAAATAAAGCAGTCATGGTTTAGCAATGGTACTCCCCAATCCAGGACTCCCTCTGAGACTATACAAAGCAAGTCCTCTGTGTTGCTCTCTCCTCCCCTGCCCCGGCAGGGGGGGTGGGGGGGAATGGAGAGGATTTGAGGGATGAAAGGTAAAGATCTCAGGTACGGGTAAGAACAATTTACTGGAAACAGTAGTGAGATAAGAAAACAGACAGTAAGAGCAGCAATACTAATGACAGAGGGTACCAGAAAGAGGTGAACAATTCCTGTGGAAATCCCCTGACAATAGAAAATCCCAACTGCTCCCTCCACCATATTATGCCAGAATAGAGCCCTTTCCCTGTCCATGGAAAATGACTGTGGGGTGATATATAACAACCTCCATGTTTCAGCCATGCCCCCTCCTGGGTATCCAAAAATTAACTCTGTCCTGGACAGAACCAGGACAGGTGTGATGGGAATACTGCTAAGTATACGTCATGTGTTGTGTTAGTAACACATGCATGTATTTATTGTTAGCATTCAAATTTTGTTGTTTCTTTTTTTTTTTTAAAGTTTGTTTCTTCATAACTAGCTATTTTTGTATATTGCAACCACAAATCATTATTTGGAAATGTGGCACTTTGACATTTTATGTTACTATCTAATTAACCTTGTGATTGGCATTCTGTTACTTGACTGACTTTCCATAAAAACGATGTTTCCTTTCATCTGCAAATAATTTGCCCTCTTTTCACCTCTGTCTTACATCCTGTTCTCACTAAGGATTTTAAGGTCATGTTTGTTTTCTTATCTGTTCTTTTCTTTTTCCTCTTTCAGAACCTTTATGATCCAACTTTTCATTTTTAATAGGTATATATTTATATATATATATAGTGATTGTAATTGTATACAAATGTGTAATTTTTAAATGTGTAAATATGTATTGATGCATTCAAAGTACTGACTATCCTAACTGTACACACTGGCTTAGCTACTCATCTCATCTATAGTCTTTCTTGCTACACCTGAAAAGGAAGGTGCTACAGGACACAAGGCAACAGGCTAAAAGTCTGTTTGTCTATCTGCATGTTGTTTCTTCCTTGTGCTTCTTTTAGATAAGGGATTTTTCAGCAAAGTGCTCAAGTAATGTACAGTAATTCAATTTCCATACAGGAATCTCAATTTCTTTGCGAGTAGTAATGAGGTGAGATATGCTAAGCCCCTATAAGGTAAAGGAAGAAGTATTAATATTAAAGTTAAACAAATGGAGAATCTGGTCATGCAAGTCACCTTTGAGGTGTCTTCTCCACTGCAAAATTAGTCTCTAGCAAATCAAAGAGCAGAACCTAGCTCTTTTGACTAAATTTAAGATACAAAGCTACCATGTAGCTGATCTGTGGTAGCTGTTGATGTGCACAGTCCAAAGTGGCAACGAAGAGTTAGTGACACTTAATTGAGTAGTTAATTTGATTTATCTTGCATTCTTTTTAGGAGTTGGTAGTCCCATTAGTTTTCTTCTGAATGAGATGGGGAAGAACTGACTTTGAAACATTTACTGTTGCCACAACAAGCAAATGTTAAGGATAGGTGGTTGCTACAGACCTTCCAGACCTCCCAGACCTTCATAGCTGTAACTGCTGTCTCTCAGAACTAATATCTTTCCCAAAGTTACTGGATTCTCACATGTCTTTCCTGGATGAACTTCTGTCCTGCCAGGCTCACCCTGATTCAACTGCTGATAGCTTCAGAAAGGATAAGTCCCAAAAATCTTTTTTCTTCTTCTCAAAGTCCAGTTGTTAGGGTGAAACTGACCTTCAAAGTCTTAAAATCATGATGCAGATACAGCAGATTTGGTCGGTTTTGCTTTAGTTCTTTAAAGGTATTATGAAGTGAGTAGTAAGTTTAAAATCTGCCTAGATGCTGTGATTTGAAGGTTTCTGATGCTGACTGATAATTTGACCCAGGAAAACTGTTTGATTGTTCATTGTTTTTTCTTCCTCTGTAAACTTCTTTGTAGGGTCTAAAACCAAAACTTAGTCTTTGTGAGGAGCAAGAAACCATTATGCATCCTGCCTCATGTAGCAAAAAGGAAATTCAGAATTGTCATTCTAACAGTTGACACTGTAAAATGTCATTGAAGAAAGCTTTTTTATGTTAGTCTTTAGATTGACAGGTTATGACAAAACTGCATTCATGTTGCTTGAATACATCTTTTGTCTAGTTTTACATGCTTTTTGACTTGTCTAGAAAATGACATATTGAGGTTTTCACAAGCCTTAACCAGGTGTGATTTTCTTTATGGAAGATACTTTGGTAGGACTACAGCTGAAGGCGAATAAACCAGCGAAGCATAGAAAGGCCACAGCCTTTCTTCAGATGGTAGCTGTGAATTGAAAGACTCATTAATCAACAGCCAAGTCACAGGTGTGATGGCTTCCTGCAAACTGCCAACAGACTGTGAAAGTCATATCCAACATGCCAAACTGTTAAACAAGGCACATCTATAAACATTCTGAAACTTTTGTGTTTCCATTTTAGTTGAAAAACACAACCCTTGCATGTTTTCGTTATTGACTTCTTTCTTTTAAAAGAAAAGTATTTGTTTGTTTTCCAAGGAATACTATTCAATTTAGGAAACGAAAAAGCAGGTACTGTTTTCACCTTTTTTCATTTTAATATGTTAACAGATTCACTTGAATGGACACACAGTTTCGATTGCAATTATCAATGTAAATAGTTTGAATATTATAATTTTTTGTGCACAGAAAATGTGCACAGAAGCTTTGACAGAAAAAATTAATACAAGGATTTTCTGCATGTAAATGGCTGGTTATTTTCTTCATGATTTTCCAGTATTTTCCCTTAGTACAAAAATTACCTGGATCAAAGATTCAATTATGTTGTCGTCCTACAATGTAGACAGTCATAAAATGTTTAAAGTGAAATGACTTAGAAGATTTTATTATTTAATCAACCTGCACTGAATTTTTCACCTGCACTGATGGGAAAAACCCATAATAAGAAGCCAAATGAAATCTCCATACAATTTTTTCACATCATTCTTCCTTAAACTCCGTGGATCCCCTGGAACGAGGGAGAGTCTAATCAGAGGTCTTATATCTCCCCACTTAGTTTTTTCCCCCAGATTATCCTTAAATTGATATACTCCCTGTAGATAAAAATTAATTTTGCTCTGTCAAAGAGCAATGAGTGTGAATTTGCTAGAATTTTTGTATTTGCAAATTCCTTGGTCTTCCTAATTCTCATATTTTTCCGAATATGGATGGTCAATATAATTAAAATTCTTCTTTAAAATCTTAAGCAGATGAGAATAGTCTCCCACCTTCATCTGGGGTGAGAAATTTATTAATAGCTATGGTCTGATCTTATGTTTCCCTCTTTAGAACATCTGTATCAGGTTTGATCTTCATATCTAGAAAGTACTTTCAATTTGCAATCCATATTTTCACTGTTTTCTGCCTCGATTGCCAGTTGCAAAGTTATTTTGTTCTTATTCAATTTAAGTCAATCAAACAGTATGTAATTACAATGCTTGCTGGCTCAGCAACATTGTAATGTGCACGAAAAAGAAGGAAGCAATGTTGCTGCTTTTATTGCAGTAATGAGGTTTTATCATAGTGGTATATGAAAAGTGATATCTGCTTTGTCTTTGCAAGGCTCTGTAAGCAGATATTTGAATATACCTGCCTATAAGATATATTTAATATAAATAAAGATATATATCCTTAAGATATATATCCATTTACGCAGTGTAGTGCTGCTACTTGTTATTGGAGATTTTTTTAAGGCATGTATAGCTGTCATGTTGTGTCACCAATCTTAGAAAGAGCTGTTGTAATTTCACTTTATTGACAGTTGTTTGTATTTTAAATAGATTTCACTATTGGGATCAGGGAGAATTTTTATTTTTGTTTTAAGTTTGACCATAGATTATTGCCTGTATTTTTTTCTTGTTCAGTTTCTGTTGTTGCTTTAACTCAATAATTAAACACCTCTGCAAAAAGACCCACCCTCTAGAATAATACATAAATGATCCCTTTAATTGTACTAATAAAGACTGTGACAGCTGAATTTAAATACCACCAAATTCTTCCCACAAAAGTGTTAATGAAATTATCAATAAAATAAGTATAATGATTTCACTTGGGATAATTACATGGGTAATTTAACAGCACATTTGGATAAAATCTGAGAGCATTTATGTGATATACAGTTAAACCTCTGTAAATGATATGTAGAAAATAAAAGGTTTTCTTATTAAAAATGTGAAGCAGTAGCTCTTTAAAAGTAAATTTATCTTTAATTTCTCTCTTATTTTCAGCATTGTGTTATTAATTGTTTCATGTGTGAAACAGGAGTCACTGTCAGATCATGCTATAGAAATAGCTAATGGACTTACTAGTCTCAAAATAAATACATAGACAGTTGGGTGTTCTCTTGTATACTTCAGTGGAAAAATGGTTGTTGAATAAGAAATTTTGATACCATAGTTTCAGAATTTTAGCAATAAAAATTAATGGTGTTTGAATTGTAAATGTATGTATTTGGAGAAGAAATATATAACAGTGACTTTATAGGCAATCTGTTTCAAAAGAAGTAAGCCACAATTTCAAATGTGAGCTGACTTTCCATTAATATGCTTTTATGATATTGCAGATCTATGGTACCTTGTTGACTCTTTGCATATTGCCAATCAGATGCTGTGTTTGCCTTATATACAGAAATCAGTCTAATACGGGATATAGTCCTTGACAATTTTTTTATTCTTTTTTCCTTTTTCTGTGGGGAAAGTGATTCTTCTTTGGCATGTCTGTGCTGCACTGATGCAATTGCAATTCACAGAGGGAAATGTAGTTCTCCAGTAGGCCAGACACAGGTTGTTTATGATGTTTATTAGGTCGTAATAAGCACCTTAAACTCGTGCAGAGACCAGTGGGCTTTGATGATGATCAGGGACCATCTGATAAGCATATTCGCTTTTCAGTAAGTGAATTGAAGCTTGCTACAAGTGTAATTTTTGTGTTGTTTTATGTTATAGACACAAGTTCCCCTAGCTGAAATGTGTTTGCCACCTCTTTCCACAACTCCTGAATGTGGTCTTAGAGAAACAGGCAGAAGCTCTCTGTTCGAAATAAATCATACAGATGACTCAGGCTAAGGCCAGACTAATTTTTTTAGATCCAGTCCCAACGCTACTCAAGATTAGTTAAAGCATCAACTTATATTAAGCAAAGACAAGCAAAAGATATGTGACCATATATGTTTCAAATATAAACAGCCAGTGCCAACAGCAAACATCTCTCTCCTCTTTCTAATAACCTCCTAAAAAATTCCATGTGTGCTTGAAAAGTAGCAATGACAGAATGGAATTTTATGGGATACCAAACATGAGACTTTTCCAGGAAAAGAAGTAATTACAGTTGCTATCAGACGCTGAAATATGAAACATACTCTCAAAATTGAATGTGTTACTCTTATAGAGACCAGTTTTATTCACTTTTGCCAAACAACCTAACAAACGTCTCACAGAGTAAGACATAGGTTGCAGATAGAGCAGCAAATCTCTGAACAATTCTCTTTGTGTTGTAAAAAGATCATTGATCTCTGTCTGTCTAAACTTCAACACAGAATTGTCATATATCAAAGACCTATGCATTGGGGTATTATGAAGTTAGATTCACAGATCATTCTCCACCATCATGCCCAAACCAGAATGTTTTGATGCTAACTGCTCTGAGTTACTGTTCAGTCTATAACTTTCTGAACAGGAGAGATTTGGAGATGCTCATCTGGTGAAGGGTATTGCTTTGCTCCGCGAGGAAAGGTGGAAGATTTGTGTGATGAGGCTTTCATAGTGTATTCACTATTGGTGAACATTTTTGGTAAAAAGTTAACAGTCTGAGGTCTTAAAAGACTGTGTTTTAGTTTCCTTCACAGCAACATAAAGGAGTTGCTCTAATACTTTTAGAAGTATGTGCTGTCGGTTTGTTGTTTCCTTACTGGTATTTAGATCAGTGAGGATTGAGTTTCCTTTGCAGAAACTATGTATCTTATACCATGATATTTTAATTCTTCTACCAATTTATGACATTTTCTAATGTGTTTTCTTAACATTCTTAAGTTTTGTTTTCTCGTTTTAATCTATCTGTGCTGTCACATACTGAATTTTCCCACATGGAAATTAATATTTTTATCCTATCCTAAAACATAATTCTGAATCTGCTGATTCTTGGCCTTATTCTAATGACTTGTCTCTGTGAATTCAGTAAAATAACAGGAATTCAGCGTTAGACTAGATTGAATCTTTGCGGTTCTGGGGTGTAAGGAGAAGCCTACTTAGAAATAGCAGTGTTTCTTTGGCCATCTATTTGTCCTATGTTTACATCATATTTGTCATATGGTTACGTATGTGTGGTCTGCAAAGAATGATGTGCTTGCCCCACAGTACAGTGACAAACACCGTATCTTGTCCATATAAGTACATTGACAATAACACGCCACTGAAATTTTAGTTAAAAATTTGAATGGTAGCTGTTATGGGGGCCTTCTCGGATGCAGAAATCTTTTGTTCTGTGAATAAGACAATAGTGAACTATACCATTAAATTGTCCATTAAATCTATTCTGTGTCATGAGCTGTTTGGAGAGATTTTTTTTCAACTTGTTTCAGTTATGATTTATTAGAAATATTTCTTGAAGGTCAGTAACACATGTAAGTATCTGTCCATATGAGGACAAACCAATGTCCAAACAATATACTCTATTATGCATTTCAAAACAGTAAAATGTTTAAGTGAATATTTAGTGTGATGCAGCAAAGTAGAATTTAAAGAAGAGAAGCCTTATATCTCAAGTAATATGCAGTTAATCTTTGGTTATTATATCATCTATTGGTTTGGAATGATAATTGTTAGAACAAGTGAAAAATAGTATAAACAACATACTAGTTCCTCCTGCTGGGCTAACAAATGGCAAAGTCATGGTTTCACAAAGTTGATGTCAAATATTCCTCCAGTTAATGTAATAAAGAAATTAGAATGAGTTTTTCCTACTGCGATGAAATAGTTTAGGAAGAAGGATGAAGAAAGAAAGATAATTTTTCTGTTTCTTATAATACTTTTTTCATAGTTTATTGAAATGATAAATAATAAGGCTGAAAGATGTAGAACAAGCTTTGATATAACTGAATTAATTTTAAAAGAGCTGGATTATTACAGGGAGTGCACACCTTGTGAACTGAGTGGTTTTTTTTCTTTAATGACATTTTCTCAGCATCTGATAATGACATAAAAATAATACTTTTAAATCTTCTGAAGCAGACATGTCAGGTTCTCAGTGTCATCTTATAATTGTGAAAACTAAAGCCTGTACTTTAAGTCTCCTCAGTTACGCATCTACATCAGGGTCTTCGCATGCTTGTTCTTTGTAGTTTTAACTGCATGGGAGAATTTGAGCAGCGTCCTTTTTATATTCAAAATTAGCTTCTGTCTCAAAAGTGTGTTAATTGTCATGATGTCACTACATTTCAACATGTGTGACCTTTTGCTCCATATGGATTCATGATAGACCTTGTATTTTTGCAAGCTAGATTGCTTTTGTCCCCTACTAGGAGGTATCAAAGCCTTTTGGACTAAAGTTTTACATACTGGTAGGTTTGCAAATAAATAAATAAATAGAGTAAAATTAATATACTAAAAGTACCAAAGAGCAACTGAAAACACCCAACAAAGAAACAAACCTGAAGTTTATGTATAATAAGGACCGCCAGATGTCGCAAAGGCATCACTGATGAAGAGGTTTTTTATCCAAAATGTGGCACTTATATGAGGAACAGAAGTATTGTGTTGGAGAGTTGCAGGGGCCATAACAGGTCAGTGAAATGTCCTTAAATCATTTGATTTTTACATTTAAGAATAGGCCAAGATGAAAACATAGACACATATCTGACGTTGACATTGCTACCATTTAGATAACTGATGCAATTGCCTTAGTTGGTGAGCTCAATCAAATCTTTATTACTTTCAAACCCAGGACAGAATTAATTTTGGTGGTTTTTTTCTTGTAAAAAATTATGAGATCTTGTAAAAAATCATGAGATCACAAACTTCTAAGTGTAAAATTATTGTAATAGATATAGTTTTATTTTCTGCTTGTTCTTTTAAAATGTCGAATACCATTAAAAATATTACCAAGAATAACAAGTAGAATTGAAAGAATTTGAACTGGGTTTAACAGCATGCATAAATTGGCAGTAAAACAAGTTGAACTTGGAAACAAGTATTTGATGATTGATTTTTTATTGAGACAGAATGAAAATGACAGTGGATAAAGCTATTTTCCTTATTGAGAGAAAATATAGCATTTTTCAACATGTCTTCAGTATGAATGGAAGCCCTGTCAAAAAAATGAGCAACACATAATGTCTTTTAAAAGGTAAATTAACATAAGTATATCACTTAGTTTATGGATCAAATTTTACACTTGTCAGTTTTATTCATAATGTCATAAAGTTTATATTTAAAGGATAGCGTTGTTACCTTTGTTATGTCCTGGAAAAGCCTAATGTTAACTGAGTTCGTTGTAGAATTTAAATTATTTTCAGCAGAAGAAATGCCAGTGCAGAAAATTGGGTCCAAAATATGTATTCATGTGCAGATCTTAGTCAAATCCCTGGTAATTTTAAGTACTTGAAATACATTATTCAACAAGTAAGCTGCTGTATGCTTGTGTTTAATGGGCTCTGCCTGAGCGTACAGAAACTGTCAAGAGAAAATATAGAACATGCATCATTGTAATTTAATTATGATTATTCTTAAAAAATAAAATAAATGTGTGTCCATGAGGTGTTGCGTTGTATGTGAAAACGTGCCATCTTTATTGCTAAAATTGAATTTGGTTTTGTCTTCTATGATTTTAGCTGATTTCACTGTTGCTTGGGCGTATGTGCTACACCACAGAAACATAACATACAAGTATAAAAATTGTGTTGATTCAAATATTGAAGATGTTCAAAATGTCAATTTAATTTATACTGAGTGCATATATGTATACTTAACATACATTTTTGCTTTTACATGTTATGCATAAAAAGACGAATTAGTGATATTATTAAATAAGTTAAATTTAGGCCCTGAACTTTCCTCAAATAAACTTGAGTTAAAGTCCAACTTTAATGGACTACTTCTTCAAATAAAATGCTTGTTGAGAACTGATGTATGGAAGCAAGCAGATCTTTACTTCTGATTATGATTTTTATTATATTTTTCTTTTATAATTGTGATGTCAGTGGAGTTGTGAACTTGATAGGCAATTCCTAATTTAACAGGCATAGTTGCTTACTATTCCACAGATATCAAACTCTTTACCTTTGAATTCTTTGTATGACAATGGAGGGTTTCTAAGGTCATGGGCTTTTAAACACGAACAGATTTATGTATGTGTGTGTTTGTGTATTCTGCTTATGAGCTACATACATATGGAATACTTTGTGTCTTTTTTAAGACTTTATGTATATTTAACCTTTAATTTAACTAACAAGTTGTAAGATTTCCGTAAAAAGTAGATGAGCATTGAACTCACAGAATGTTACTGCTGGAGCTCAGTCAATCACTTCTAAGGTTTATGGGGTTAAAAACAATGAGAACATATGTCTTATTTTTAGTAGTTATATTAGTAAAATTATTTAGCACAGATAAGGAATTTGTACCCTGTTCTCTGTATTAAACCAGTATTTACAGTTTTCAAATAGCAGTTTATAGGTTTTGTTATCAAAGTTGAAGGGGAAAAAAGACAAATAAGTATTTATATAAACTTTTTTTTGCTATGACTATGATAGTTGATTATGGTGTAGCTGTGTCATCTTTCTAAAGCTGAGTTGATCTGGAATGTATTAGAACTTTTGGGAAATTTTTTACTTTGCTGTTATGCTATCTTTTAGTAAAATATGACTTATATAGGTGTTATCCTAATTAAATCACATGCACAATTCCTCAATGAAATAAAAAGTCAATACTTGAATGACAGTTTGGCGGAGAGAACTAAGTGTATGGAATTTCAAATGGTAAAAATCTGCAGTGGTAAGAAAGATGGAATCCATCCCTATGTTGCATAGCTTTCTGATCACATCTTTAAACCTGATAGTAGCAAAGAATGTTTATTTGCTATTGTAGTGTTTATTTCTGGATTTAAATCCTAATTATCAAGAAAATTGTATCCGTTTTATCTTGCAGAGGAGTATACTGCATCATGACATATTTGGTTATTTGGCACTATAATATTGTTACCTTACTTGAAACACATGGTCCCTCTTGATATACAAGAAAAAACTGAATCCATTTCAATAAATTAATAGGGATGAGAATACCAATCCATCCTTCTTTTCAGAGGTTCACATACATTGTAATGAAATGCATTAGGAGTTTTCTTCACTTGAAATCCAAATGAGACCCATTTTGGCTCACACCCTTGACAGTCTCTATTATAAGCACTGCTGTCTCCTGTTCATGTGTGGGCTTAGTAAAATGCTTCCTTTGTAAGATGCACAGAGACAATATAATGCCATGAAAGACGAAGGTGTCAAAACACAAAGTTAGAGGCAATCTAATCAATGCCTCCTGATTTAGCCTTTGAAGGCTCTCTTCATTAAAACTCTTTAATTGTGAGGCTTATCTTGAGGTAGAGCTGTTACTTAATATTTTTCAGTGTCATTCTTTGGACAGTCATTTGTACCTTTTAAACGTAATTTCAATATTCTTTGTTTTGTAAATTGGATGCCTTGTTAGCAATAGTGGTGGTATGAATGACTTGCATTCAAGTGATTGAAGGTAGTAGTGTATAAATGCTTGGTTCTCTCCCCCTGGAGTTTAATGTGTTTTATTTCTATGTATGTCATTATAAAATACATGGTTTTCATTATGAGTCTTTTTATTTCTATGTATAGGAATGCAGGTTGGAATATTTTAAAATTATAAAAGAAAGACTTCTAGCTGATTCTTTTTGAACTTTTAAAAATTTTAAGATTCAGTGCAAACATTGTAAATTCTATGTAAGTGGTGAAAAATGTGATCCCATATTATGTTATTCTAAATAAATTTTGGAAATGTATAAGATAAAAAAGATAGTACATAGGCTTTTTCGTCACAAATGATCATGAAGTTGATAATGGTTGCTAGAAAGCAACTTCTAGAAATCCATTGAAAAGAAAGTGTGTCTGAAAGCAGATAATTTGGAAAATGCTTGTAAAAGAAATACTTTCCACCTGAAAACTGCCAACTTAAAAATAAAGGAAAGCCTGTGCAAGCCACATGACATCTCCTGTTCTTAAAAAAAAATATATATATATATGTATTTTCTCTGTGCGTGATGAATTATACTGTAGTACCATATGCACTTGCATGCAATGCATATATAAGTCAGCAAATACATTTCCATATTACAGTATTTGGTTTTAGTCCTATTAACATTTTGAAAGATTTATTGAAAATTAAGATTGCATTTTTTAATATCATAAAACCTGTGACTGTTTAATGTCTGGAATATCAAGAAAGCTAAAACTCTCTGATATTTCCCTAGGATTAATCAACAACTAAAATAATTTTAACATGTAAAAAAAAAAAAAAAAAAGCAGAAATGAAAGAAATTTGCAGAAATCCCTGAAAATGGAATTGAGGCAACTTTGACCTGATTTTTAAATGACTAGTGTGGTGGCTACAGCTGCTCTTAGTAATTACTTGTGATAGGTTGTTTTTGAGTCCCATATGTATAGCAGCTCCAAACCCAGCTACCTCAGTTGCTGGCACACAAGCAGATTCTTCCAGGTGCTGAAAATTAAATTTTAATGTATTACTTAAATATTAAGACATTAATAGTTTCAGTAATTTTACTTCTACAGCTGTAGTGCAAACTGTGCCTATACACTGTAGAGGTTATTGCATAGTGTACTAGAATGAAAATTACCATTGTCTTTAAATACTTCCAAGGAAGTAAATGTTTGATGTAAAGATAAAAACATACTTTTGCTACATGATGTATTTTAAAAATATTGAGCACATCTTGACCTATTTATAGGCTAAAATTTTAAAATGTTACATTGTAATTTATAAGAATGTACATCATAAAATGGATGAAAGTTCAAGAAATAGTAAGGAAAAACTTAGTGACCCCTGTGCTGAGGGCTTAACCAAGACAATTTCAAAATGCTGTAAGCAGATAGTTAGCCTAAAATATTTATTTAATTATGTTGATATATTTTGTGGATTAGAGTTCAGGCATGTAACTTCAGTGTGTTTAACCTGATGTCAGGGTTTTAAGAGATATATCTAGAGCTGGCTTACAGCAACTTTTTACCCCAAGAAAATTACGAAGGTTATCATGAAAAGGTAAAGTAACTTTTAGGTATACTGTGGGAAAGTAGTTGCACTGAACTGAAAATACCATGCAACAAAGTATATTTTTAATTCCAAGGATTTTCTGTGATGCCCATCCCTTTTGTTTCTTTATTCCAACAAATTTTTAACTGTGCTTGGAATAAGCAGTGATGTCCAAGTTTAAATGTGGGTTAAGAAGAGTTGGGATGCACTTCTGAGTACTTTTTCCTATTTTGAAATGTAATAATTGAGTGTAAATGTGTCCTGACAAAACCTCGCTGCTATTCTACCCAGATTAGCAGTTTACAAGAGTCATTATCTAAGTATGGTATCTCCTGTACTTTTGTGGTCTTCCAATAAATATTGCAATTTAGAATCTCTTTAGTATGACATCAAATAATTAATTAATTGATTATTTTCACTAGGCATCATCAGAAATCCGTGGCTCACTGCAATACCTTCAGCCTTGCTCCATACTGTTTTACCCCTGAACTTTAATTTTTACTTTTTAAAATCTATCCTGTTTAAAAGGGCCTTAAACAGACTGTATTGTCAGCAATTTGCACTCAGTTTCATTTTATTTCTTTCCTAATAGTGCGAATTCTGGAAAGTTGTTTAAGTGAAATTAAGTTATGGATTTAAGTTCTCCACTGATCACTCTTTGTGAAGGGTAATTCTTTCAATTCATTTTTATTATAATACTGAATATTGATTTAAATTCATTTTAATAGTGAATGGATTTTTTTATTCCATTGTAACAAGATTATCACCCCTTCTCTAGTCCAAGTCCCTCTCACTAAAGCCACTTATCCCTGGATTAGATGATTTTTCTGGAAATAGGATAGGCTATGTAGTGTTAGTACAGGGTTATGTTTAAGGCAAAAGTTACAGCAGCTTTTAAAACACATTCTAATAATTTTGGAAATAAGTAAATTGCAATGCTTTTATCTTAATTATGTAGTTGGATTTCACAATGAATAGTTACATCAATATATTCTACTGTTTTTAATAGTTATGGATATTTTTGGTTGGAAAGTTCAAGAAGGAACTGATTTAAAACAGAACCAATATAAAACTACAGAAATTAAATCCAGAAAACAGAATCATCACCACATGTCTCATAATCTCTTACTATCTATAAATCTAAATTTCTCCATCTATCTGGTGCTTGACATTTTTTTCAAAACATCTGATTCTGTGTTATGTACATACTGACTTTATTTTGACTTTTACTGTGATTTAAATATCTATATCTGCTAAATTAAACCAAATGTTTTTGTTTTCTGAATAGCCTTATTTTAATTAGCATCCACGTATTTTTTGTAGGATACACGTTGATTTCATTGATATAGAAACAATACCTAATCTTCCATCCTGTTTAAAATACCTTTCAATAATGAACTATTACTGTTAATAGTTAGCATAACTTTTTTTTGAACAGTTCTTTTTGATTGCTGTAAGGTATCTCTTCCCCTACTGAGAGATGCATTTGCTTCTAACTGAGGAGTATCTGATTCAGACTTACCAAATACATATGCAGTCCTATATTAATGAAATAAATTATGGCTTTGTGTGCCTTTTCAGATCCAATCTCATATACAAGCAGTATTACTGTTTTTTAACATGACAAGATAAATTTACCTGATTTCAAACTAAGATTGTTAAGGACAGTGATGCTATGATGTCCTGGTTAATTTTTGCAGTGTCTGGAAGGCAGCATGGCTAGGACACGGACATTATTCTATACCACCTCACTTCACTGAAGGGATTCCTTCTGGTGGAGAAAACATGGCTATTATCTGTTACTGAGGAGGGTTTTTTTCAGTGTGAATAATTTCTTTTCTTGTACCCTCTATCATTAGTACTGTTGCTTTTATTGTTTGTTTTCTTATCTCATTGCTGTTTCCAGTAAATTGTTCTTATCTTAACCCGTGATCTTTACATAATGTGCCTCCAGTTCTTCTCTCCATCCTGCCACAACAGCCATGGGAAGGGGAAAAGAGGACCAGTGTGTTTTGGAGAGTCTGGGTGGGGACACTGAGCTGGGGAGTACCATTCCTTAACCACAACATTTATAACAAGGCTTGGGGGACTGTGGACCCCTTGGGTTTACCTGGTGGGATGTGTGCCCCAGTCCCATTGACACACGGGTCCGCACATCTCCATACTCAACATTAAGGCTGGCTCTGATTGTTATCCAGTCAGATGACTATACCCTGCAATTTGATGAACGCTATTAATGATGGAAAAAATTACATTTTCTCTTCCATTTTTGGTAACTATTATTAATGTTTACATTGACCAAAAATTAGTTGTCTTGCTGGATTCTCTCCGGTAAGTGATCCTTGGAAAGATCACAAGCTCATCAGCTGTTGCCTCAAACTGCACGATCTTGTGCAAAACATTTTTTTGCTGAGATAAAGCAACTCCTAATTTATAAAAAATGTAGAATCTATTGTTGAAAACTATCAACAGGCTAGGTATTTCTATGTGTAAAAGTTAAAAAGATTAAATTGACCATGCTCAAAAGTATAATGCTAGGAATTTCTAACACAGGCACCACTTTATTAAATTGAACAAAGTGATTTATCATGTCATTTGTGTCTCTTTTTAAGGCAATAAAATAAAAAATAGCTACATTAGAAATCTGTCTTAAGAACTGAAAATGCATTATCTGCAGTAAATCCAGAGCCCAATTTTGTAATCTCACCATTAGAAGGCAACAAACTGTTAAAGCAGTATGCTTTGCTCTTAAATGGACTTTCACAGTGGCCTCAGACTTTGTTTTCCCTTGACTTAGTAACAGACATTCCCAAACTGAAAGTGTGAGTCTAATGAAGACAATGATCAGATTTCAGTAAGGCTCTGATTTGCTGCTGTGTGACTAAGTATGACTGAAGTGGTTTTTTTCTTTTAACATTTGAAGTATTGTAAAAATTGTATTTGAAAATGTAGTACACATTTAAAATGTACAAAATTCTTTAACTGTACATTAGCAGAGAAGAGAAGAGTGACAATTCAAAAAATGCTGGAAATTGGTTTTTTGCTTCTTTCTCTTTCTCATGAGCAGCACCTTAAGAATGCAAATCCATGCATAAGACTCACAGAATTAATATAGTGCAAGAGGATTTTAAGGTTTTTTCACCACATTGTGACTAGTTCTGTGTGATTATAACCCTTAGACTCCTTAAAACTATCTTACCCTTATGACAATTGTAGATTTCAAGTGAAGTACTTAGAACGTAACCCCGTTTTTCAGGGAATTGTCAAATTCTAACATTTAACTGCATTTTTCTGAATACTGAGATATAAAGGATTGACCCCTCAAGATGGAACATGTCTAATTGGAAGTAGCATAAAAGATGATAATATCAATGGGTTTCAATGTAGTATAATTACATGTTGAAGCAGAACCCTGGAACTCTATTACTGCACATTGACAGGCAGAATCATAAAAGCCAAAGTCAGGAAGCTAATTTCCAGGGAAAATAATAGTAGACAGATTAATACAAAATATGTATTTTAATTACAAACCATCATAGTCTAACCATCAATCCCCCATTTTTTTCCCTTTCTTTCTCTTCTCCCCTTCCTCCCCCTCCCCCGGCCTTTTTTTTTCGTTTTCTTGTATTTCAAATGAGATTTTAGTTAGAACTAAAATCCTGGCATTCTCAGATTGTAAGGGCCTACAAAACTTATGTTCAACATCTCTCCTTTTTTCGTGCTTAGTAATTAAAAATGGCTATGGGCATTTTTCACCCTTTGAGGTTTACCAACTGCTATAGCATTTGTAGAATGATTTCTTCACCTGCTTTTGGTGGAATAACCAAATACTGAAGCAGCTTGAAGTATTTTTTAAAAAAAGTTCACCTCTAGGCTTCTCATTTCCAGCACATAGACAGCTTTATCGCTATTTCACCATTCAATTAGTTTTGAAATCCTAAAAACAAAAGTCATTATTAAATCTTTTGTTATGGATAAAAAAAGAGAGATTCCTTTTTAGTACTTGTATGTCATCATACTAGGCCTAGAAAATTAGCCTAATTTATTATTTAAAACACTGGTGGGATTCCTAATTGCATCCATCATTAGATATGACACGTTTAGAACCGAGAACCATATCCAGTGAGAATTTTCCAGTTTGAATTTTAAAATAAAAATATTTTTCAAGAGATCCCTAGCTATCGCTTGTTACTATGGAAACGGCCCTATTTGTCTGAGAGCTCTGCCCGATTGCCAATGGGAGCGCGAGCAGCGTCAACTAAACATACGAATACATCAAAGACAAATTCATATGCTCAATCTGATCAGCTCAATTAATGTAAGAACAGAAGCTGAAGGGGGTTAAAAGAGGGCAGTCATTCAGGATAGATGAAGCCTCTTTTAGCAGAATATATACACTGGCCTTTTGGGGGAGGAATTTAGCACACTGTCAAAAACATTACCAGAAAGGAAAGTACTAGGCCTCCTACACCTAACAGATATGAAGCTGTCAGACAAAGAATAGCACTATTCATTAAATGACACTTATTTTCTCCCACTTTACAAGAATGTAGTGAACAAAACAAGCAGGGGAGCAGCTGAGAGAGACACTTTTTTCTTTTCCTGGTGATGACAGACATGCAGCAATTATGGTGATAACTAAGGAATACTAAACAAGAAGCCAGGCTTCATTCTGTTTATCACCTAGAATTTTGTTACTGAATTTGCATGCAACTCGTGTTTTGTTTTATTATTTATGTCTAGGACAAATTAGATGCTTTTGTTTTTAACAGGGTGCTTTCAGTTTGGTGAAGAGTGCCGCTAAACTATACACATTCTCCAATTCTCCTTGTTAAATGGCCATATCAAGTTGAAGTGCTTTTGTAGTGAGTGAGTTTCAAAGCACAACAAAACTGCTGTTTCCAGCAGAGAGTAAAAGAGCATTAGTGTAATGGCAGGTATTGTGTACTATTTCTGCCATACATAATTTAAAAGACAGTTAAAGAAAATCTCTGCTAATTCTCGTCTTGACTTGCAGAAAGTAATAGAGCTTTGTTACTTATTTTTAGTGTTGCTATTTACACATTCCTATAAAGTTTTTAGGTGTTACATAAGTTAGTTTTATAGCAGATTGAAGTAAGTAGGAAGTCCCACAAGGCTACTTCTTTTAAGAATCTCACAGTTACACCATGAAGGTTTGATTTAAGGTCTATTATCAATAGTCCGCTACTTTTATCTGCATGATCATGTCCTGATTGATACTGACTTTGTAGCCATGTACTCCATAATACGCTGTCATGCAATGCTGACAGCTGCAATGAAAGAACAATAAATGTGGGGCAGCAGTAATGTAAAGGTCTAGCCAGCCTGTATGAAAAGTGATAGCTGCAGTATTGGCTCCTATGTTACCATATATATCAGCCCGTTAGAGAATTTCTTGGTGAGTGAATTCAAATGGTCTCCTGATACACAGATAGAGGATGGGAGAAGGTCTTCACTTACAAAACGCTGCACATTGCTAAAACCTTGTGTTAAAGTCAACGGGTAGACGTAAACTTACTTCAGAAAAAAAATATTTTGTGTCTGAAAAGTGGATGCACAAAAATTGCTGTGTGTATTTGTTTACTGGTAACATGACTACTTACTGTGGCTAAATTTAATGTGATAGTTTAAAGTTGATAGGACTTTTTTTTTCTACTACTCCAACTAAATTTTTTGAGCAACCTTCTGACTTTCATTAATTTTTGGATGTGTTAATTATAATCCAGTAAGAAATCAGCATTTTCCAATGTAATTGTAATTACAATGTAATTAAAGTAAAACTCCCTAGTCTTGTAACTATTACTCTAACCCAATTCATGACTTGAACCAGTCCTTGATTTTATCTGTATTTATTACGTATTCTTTCAGTATTATTTTCTGTATTATGTATTATTTTAGTATTATGTGACATATTGCATGCAGTTCTTTTCTTTTTCATCTTGAGAACATATGTGTGTGTATGGCCACTACTAAAGCAAAGAAACTAGTAAAATGAAAATACATTAACTAGTATCTAAGTTCATAGTAGGATATTATGATCCTGGGCCTTTGGTTTATAGCTTTTTTTTTTTGGTTCCAAACACTTGAGAAACTGAAGGCCAAACAACAATTTGTAGTTTGTAAAGACACTAGAAAAACATCTTTTCTTGCATTCTCAACCCTACTATCTAATAAATAATATTCAGATGTCAAGCCAAAATAGAAATACAAGTACTTGCATTTTTTTTATTATTTTGCTGCTTAAGACTCCACCAAGTTCAAAGCCTAACTTTGTGAAAGATAAAAAGCAGGTTCCTTGCCTCAAAAGACATAATGGTCCCTGTTATAAATAGGTATTATAAGAAATAGATATGAACTATGCCCCTTTAGAGACATCTAAAGTTACTTTAACATATTTTAGCTCTAACTGGGCTCGGAAAAGCATTACTTTGAACAAAAATTTAAATTATGACTTTTTAATGTCATAATGAAAATGCTACTAGATCTGCTGATCTTGGAAAGAAAGAAAAGGTTTGTTCACATACTGTTGTTTAAATCTATCCTGATCTTGACACAATATATTGAATCAATGTTCCTTTTACTCTTACTGAGGTCTAAGGTTTCTACATGTTCCTTTGCAATAAACCCAGTATGCACTAGCTACTTACACGACCAGGGAGTTTGCTGTGTGCTCTAGCCATCTTGCATTTAGCATGCACTGTGGATAATGTGCATATTTGATGTTAGTGTGAGACAGTTTCAGTGCTATTACCGAGTTTATGTGTGAGTTTATGACACACTGCTTTCTAGTAGAGAGAAAGTCAGTTTCTGACTTTATAATAATCTACTTTATAAACATTGTGAAGTGTAGGCTCTACAGTACAGAGGTATGCAGTATTTACATACTCCTGATGATGTATGGAGCTACTTAATATGAAAAAAACACAGATCTTGCCTGATACCTTGCACAGTATGTTGGGAATCAGCCTGAAACAAATTTTAACTTTCACAATATAACCCTCCAAAAGTAGCGATGTATAACTGGGACACTGACAGACCCTGAGTGACACTTATGTTGACACAGTAGACCCAGTATTGGGTAGGCACTCATAATTAGATCTTTTGTGTGGTTACAGTTACCTAAAAATGCTCCTTAGAAAAACTATTTCAAAATTAATCTCCAGAAGGTAAGTTGTGTACTGATAATGGAAATAAAAATGTAACAATAATGTTGTTAACTTTGAATTCATTATGGTGGTGTCTGTTAGATTTTCGTTTAAAGACAGACTATTGATAAAGATTTCATTCAAAGATATCCATCTGATACAACTCATCAATACAGTGAATTTACCTTTTGGAACATGAGCTTTACTTTTTTCTTGAATAGGTGGTACTCAGTATAGGTATTTGTGGAGTTTATTAGACACTGTATCAAATTGTTAGCTTACCAAGAGACATGAAAATAAATTTTTCATAAGTTCTCATAAAGTTTTGGCTTGTTAGAAGTTCTGAATATTTTCAGTTATGCTCAGGTTTGCATTGAAGTGCATGTAAGTTAAACTGTGAGCTGAAGTAGCTGGTACACAGTTGTAGCACTATTAGTCTGTAATGCTCTTGTATTCTTAAAATACAAAAGCTTCTGTAATACATTAATTATTAATTATTAATTATTATTTTTATTCTAGAAGAAAAATTTAGACTGTGATAACCTTCATTTGGACAGAAGCAAGAAACGCATTTTCTGTTTTTTTTGTTTAGCTGCCTATTTTTTATACTGTTCCCTATAATATGGAGAAGCACAGAATTTTTTCTGAAAATCACAGTTCAAAGCAGAAGGCAGTGTTTTGAATTTCTATGTTGTGCACAAGAAGTAAAGTTGGTGTGGGATGACTGAAATTAATAGTAGGCCAAGAAAATATGTTGTTACATGTAAGAGGTAATGACAAAAACTTAATTGTACACTGGAGGTCACCCTTGCTACTCCAAATTTTTAAATATTTTTCTAACAACAACAACAATAAAAAAAACAAGCAGCATGGGTATCTTTTAATATGCATATTGAGCTTTTAAAAATACTTCCAGCATTAAGCTTAGGGTTTGTTTAGAAGCTGATTCTAGCGCAGCTACCTAAATTATGATTACTTTGCTAGATTACCTGGAGGACCCATCCACAGCTGTATAGAGATATTAAATTACCATCAAAATAATTGTTATGCCCTTAGATAGGTACAATTAAATGTTCTGTTCACCTGATGAGCAACCGAGCAAGTTTTACTGTTGATTAGCATAAAAACAGAGCTGAAAGGTCTTGTGAAAATCTGTGTACTGTAGCTGTAGGAGTCTCAAAGGAGAAGTTTAAAATTAAGTCTGTCCCTGTATTTTCACTAAATATTTCCTACTAAAACATTGAGTAGTATGTTCCATTTGAGGAGATACAACACTTAAAAATACTAATTCACGTAATCCTATAAAACTCTGTGAAATCATTCAGTATTATGTGGCACTATAGAAAGAGAGATGCCCAAATTCGAGCTAAGACATAGTCAGATTCCTCCACAATTTGACTTAGCAACCTGTTAGCTGAAAGTAAATATATAGTACAAGATGGGAAACCTGTCTGGCCATACCACATAGCAGCTGATTTACTGAATCAGAATTTGTGTTCCTGGTACCAGTATCTTGTCTCTAACAAAAGCTCATTCCAGTGACTTCAGAGAAAACTGTGATAGATTTTCTAATAGGCTAATTGTGATTTAACTGTTGTGGTGTTCAAGATTACGATGCAGGTTTTGAAGTTTACTGGCCTGTTCAGGAAGCCATCTGTGGCTCTCCAAGTTATTTTTTATACCTAGAATTAATTTTTCAGGGAAAAATGTTTGTCATTATTAAAGCTATTTTGCAAATGTATTGCTAATTAATACTAAAATACACTTTACAGGAAAATCTTGTGAATTTTAAATATAATCATCTAAGTTTTGGTTTCTTTGTTAGGAAGTAGAGACAGTAAGTTGCCTTGCATTCCCCCAAAATATCAGATTTGATTGGATGTATTTAAAGAATTAGATGCTCTTTCCTACCCTAGCAATTTAGTAGCTCCCACAATGCCAGTAGTGTGGTGGCTCCTATGAGTGCTGTGTAGCACCATTCCTCTCCAGAGCTTTTAAGTCTCAGAGAGAACAGATTATACTCTCTACAAACTTGTCCTGGGTTTCTGAGAGGGTTAGCCAGAAATAAAATACTACTGTTCCTTTCTCACATCCAAACACATAAAAAATCTTTTCTCTTGTTTCTTAGAAACAGCAGAAAACTATCATTCTATCAATACCAGCAGTTAGTACTCTCTGGACTGCAATCCAAATTTGAAAAAACACTGGTCCACAAAGAACTTCTAGTGCAAACAAAGCTTGTCTTATAAATTACTCTACAATAAAGTCAGTCTTTTGCCTTTCCATATGTTAGCTCAGGATCCTCTGGACTTTCCAGCTGGAGATATTTAGTCACTCAGTACCTGTCATCCAGACTTTTCGTGGTGCACCACATGATCCTTCCACTTTGCAAGGGAGTCCGTGTGAAGGGATGTCTCTAGGAGATGACTATTCCACTTCTGTGCTCTTTCTACTGAGTGAATCCTAGATGGGATCATGACTTGGAAGGCGACATAGAGAAAAACATGCTAAGGGATCAAAGTAGACCTAAAATGTTGATTTGCTCTTTATTTGCTAGAGTTGAAGCCATTACTTTAAATCATGCTGCCTAAAAATCTACATAGGACTGCAGAACCTGAAGTTGCCCATATATTGGGTATGTACTATAGCAATAAAGGCTTTCCTGATATCCATTACCCTCTACTGTGTATTTCAAACTGTATTTCTTACATCACTTGCCAAAATGCAATTTCTGTTTTATTGTCCTGTTTCTTACAGTTTTTCTGAAACAATTATTTATAAGTTTGAACTGTGTTTTCTCATCACAGCACTTTTCTCTGACAAATTAAGGTAGTGTTTTGCTACTTATTTAATCTTATTGCTTATAGGCAGCAGTGCTAAACTCTAAAGATCTAGCTTATATATTAAGTCACGGAATCACAGAATTGTTCAGGTTGGAAAAGACATTTAAGATTATTGAGTCCAACCCTTAAACCAGCATTGCCAAGTCCACCACTAAACCATGTCCCTACACACCTTCTAGGTATCATTAGGAATGATCACTGAACCACTTTCCTGAATAGCAAATCTGAATCCTTCCTGAGAAATGAGCTTCAGGTCTCACGTACCTACCTGGAATCCTGAAGCCACCAGTATCCAGGAGGAAAAAACATTATGGCTGGACAGAATGACAAGGAGAGAATAGTCTGAAGTAACTCAGGAAAAAAATGTGCCTATCCTCTGTCAACACACTTAGGAGCTAGAAAGTAGAAGAAATCTGGAGTTGTAGCAGGGACCTCAAGCATACAACAAAATAACTTTAGTCAAGATCTGTAACCTAGAACCTGTAACTGTCAGTATGCAAGCAGTATAAGGAAAATGTTGTAGTTTTTTTTTTTTTCCATTCTGCTAAGTCACCATAATTCAGTTAGTCTTCAGTAAAATACGATTTTTTAGACAAGGATAAAATTGATCCCGATTGGTAGCTGATGTGCGGCTGTAAATATGGCTGCGCTAACAAGGTAAAATTTTACTAGGAATGTATTCTGTTGGGATGGAACAATAAAGTCATAATTCTGAAAGAGGCTCGTAAATGTTTTGTAATATTGGCATCATCAATTAATAAAAGATGCCTTTCTAGTAGCTCTACCTAAACTGATAATGAAAGTGGAAGATAAAAGGAGAATTTGTTATTAACTGAGAAACAAGAATGCACTTTTCCCCACCAGTTCCCCAAACAAGGACTTTTTTTAATATTCTAGCATCATGCTTTCTAGCTACCAATTAAAGCAGTCCAGTCCATTTCCTTTGCAAAACCAAGTACTGACCCAGCATAGGTATTCACAGTTCAAACTGTTTCGTCTCCTTCTTGCCCTAGCAATCTCTGTTGAGATTTTTTTTTCTTGACTTAAACAAACACAGAAGTCTCATAATGGAATGCTTCCTGAAAGTGAGAATTCATGGGTTCTGAAGTTAAATAATCAAGTAGTAAAATTTTTAATCCATAATTTCTTTAAAACAGCGTAATTATTGACAACACTAAATGTGATGTCATATCTAAAAGTGAAATCTGTAAAAAGTTAAATAAATGGACATACAGTCCATCTGTATTCTCACTCAGAAGAGACCACAGATATAAACAATAGATAAAAATTAGACAAGTGGAAGAACCAGTAGTGTAACCATAGTATTTGAAAACAATTGAGTTTAATTGTTGTAGATTTCCAGAAAGAGCATACAGAATCTTTATAGCCTGTGACAATGTGATCTCTCATCCTGCAAAACTTCTGAGATGCTCATCATCTTTATAAATAAGAATCATTGCATCCTTGGAAAATAATCAAAATCTCATAATTAGATCAGTATCAGTTTTGGGGCTTTATGATAATGAGAAGAAATGAAAATTTAAGGGATGTGTTACATGTTTTTTATGTTACTTGTGCTATTATGATACATAGCCCATAAAAAAGCCATGGATGACATCAATTCCATTTTAATTTATTCTGAGTTCTCCCTGCATGCTAATATGAAAAGCCCTTTGCAAATATTTGTGTTATTTTCAGTCTTTGTAATCCACAAATTAAATTAAATTTTCCTCTGTGATTAATTGTCATAATTGGACGTAAAAATTATGTGAGTAGAGAATATGTCTGTTACAATAGAGTGGCACTAGTCAATGAATTTAACATGTGAGAATCTTCAGTAATAAATTGCAGATGTTGAAATAAATTAAAGCTTTCCTGAATGAAGAAGCTCACAACGAGGAGATAACAGAAAAGTTTAATAGTAGTATAAGTGAATTTACTTATTACCCAGTCTCTGTGGTGACCTATATGGTTATTTTTGCAAGAGTCTATCGTTATTAGACACATGAAAATACAAACAAAATAAATATGGACAAAAATTCACCATCATGGAGTATTGGGTTTGACAGCTAGTTGCATCAAAGATGTTTTGCTGATAGTTTCATTCAATATGTGAATAAACCAGCTGTACAGATAACATTTAGGTTAATTTGGCTCTCAGTTTCATAGTACATGTATTGTCAGTACCTGAGGATTAAATTCATTTTTCAAATTATTTTACTCCTTATCTGGAACATATGACTGCAGAAATGAAATATGTAAAGAAAAGTTAAGCCACTGCAGTTTGGTTCCTCATAGTAACAGTTTTCTCTTTCTCTGAGTGATTCTAATGTTGGGCAAAGCTAATATTTAAGGGAGCATTTCTGTTTCAGTTATGCTATTTTTAAATGTCCTTATTATGACATGCTTATCTTTGGAAATTTGCCACGTTTCTGCCAAGGTATTTCTAAGTTTGTTATGAAATCTTTATTTCCTAATAAATGCAGGCTTTCATGTGTAAGTTAGAGTCAAGTTATATGATGAACGTCATGGCTTTGAAACCCAAAACAAAGCATTTTGGTACGGTATTAGCCTATGAAGCTAGTAAGTGTGCTTCTTTACTCACTCTTTTACATGGAAGTGTGTATTCAGTGGGATACCTAAATTAATGTTCTTGGGATTTTTTATTTAAAAATATTATAAATTCTGCAAATTTATGGAGCAAGATGTATGTACCAATAAATATAGATACTGTTGGTTACATATAGAAATAAATATAAGTACACATATTAATTAAAACAGTATCGCATCACAGAATAGAACTTTATACTTGGAGGGATGGGATTTCTGATGATCTGTAGCTCCTGTGGGAAGACATTTTGCAGTCTCAGACTAACCGCAAGAAAGCTTTTTTTCCCCTTTTTGAGGATTTCTTTTGGTCAGAGGACAACTGTCTTGCTTTAGTCAGTCTTTTAGGTAAGCGGATTACATAGTTTTAATATTTAACAGACTTTGAACATCACTTAAACTCTGGGGGAAAGCACTGTGGCCCATGGAGGTGCTCAGATTTAAGAATATACCAGCTAAGAACCCTAATGATAAGAATGCACATCTTGTTAAGGAAAAATGTAATATACTAGCCAGTTTTTAGAATGAAAATGTGTCCAATTACTGCATAGAGCCTAGCCAAGAAGTGGATGTAATGAGGCTAGGACATCACTCATTCAGCCATTTTTGGATAACTCTGGTCTGACCTCTTGCCTGACCCTGCTTTAAGCAGGAGGTTGAGCTGAAGACCTCCTAAAGTCCCTTCCAGCCTGAATTTTCCTGTGATCTTATGATCGTCCACCAGAATTGGAAGAAGTTTCTTAGCAACAAGAAACTGAAGGCATCAGTAATGGATGAAACTTAGTGTCAGGAAAATTCAAGAGTTCTAATCTGTGAATTGATTTGACCACTATTATGTATGTCTCCCTTAAATCAAAGGAAACTGTACATTCAGTGTGAATCCTTTGAAATGCTTTTTGTCTGCATGTATGTCAGACTCTTCATTTCCCTTCATGCAGATTGCTTTTTCTTTGTTTCTAATATGATTTCATCCATTGACTGGTAGGTGATATTGACATAGATGTAGGTGGTGAAGGATGGGTAGCACTGCAGCATCATCAGTATACTGCTGATCCTTCCTTCTGTGGTATTTCTTTCCAAATAATTCAGTGGGTGCATGCAGAAATGGGAAGGCATAGAAAGTTCCGGGGCTTACTATAGTGTCTGGTGATAGAGGAGGCACATTGAGAAATTACATACTCTGTTTTAATAAGTTAACTGGAAATTCATGCATCTCTCTTAAGAAGGATAGCTATTACTTATAGTCGGTAGTATAGTCAATTATGGATTATGACAATAGCACCAATTCTGTGCAAACGTACAACGATTAGTATGAATGTCAAGCCGTCTCCACAGGTAGAGAAAATTACACGGCAGTGCCATTGGCCTGTCCCATTTGCACTGAGCCTGTAACATTATTCATTAGATCCCTTTCTTTTGGCTTTTCAATAAGCTTTTCAGGAGTTTGTTTGAAAAAGGGAAGTTTTAAGGTGAGTCACAGTTCACTTGAAAGTGCATTTTTGCCAAACTTTCATTTTGGCATTCCTTCATTTTTGAAAGAGAAAGGAAAGCTTTTTTGCCTGAAGTAATATGTTCACTATTCCATTCAGTACTTACAATTGTTACTTATTACCCAGATGTAAAGCAGAAAGACACTAGTGAGAGAGGCAAATATTGGACTGAAACTGTTTTGTTGCACAATAGCACAATACTACCTGCAGAGGCAACATAAAGAACTCTGAAAATGTTAGTGAGAATACTCAATTTCAATTTTCTTAATACTTTTTTACTGTTTTACTTAGAACAGAATGTCAGTTTCACATAATGACGAATGTTTGGCCCCAGTGTAAGCTGAAACTTGTCAGGATTGATTAAAAAAATATTATTAATAACTCCTTGATGTAGACCTTCCCAGATGCAATGTAGGCTGATAAAAAGTAATCTTGCCCTATAATAAAGTTGCAGTGTAGCCTTTGAGAAAATCCTTGCTTTAACATTCTCCTGTTTATGCACAAATTTGTCACAATTTCTCTTCAATATAGAATACCAGTAAATAAAAAAAATCTGCTTATGGAATGCCTCAATATGCAGAGTGTTTACAAAGTGACTATTAGAGTGATGGTTGAGGCCAGTGTACAAGAGTTCAGTAGGATCTTGCTCCTTAGTTCATGTGCTTAATGTTATTTATCTCTAGCAAGAAAATGAATGTGTTGGAATTAGAGATTTCTGGTCAAGCCTGAATCAATAATTGATTTTCTTGTCATGAACAATAATCTTTTGGCAGTTATTTTAATATGAAAATAATATTTTTATAAGATTGGCTGAACCGGACTTTTCTGAATCTTGATCTCTGCAATCAGCATTTTATCTAGATTCATCTGTTTGCTTGCTTTGAGTCAGAAGTTAGTTTAAATTGTAAGGTGCCAAGCATGGAACTTAGAAGGCAGATGCATAAAGTTCTTGAGAAGTACTGTTTGTTTGCAAAATCAGACAGCTCATTAACATGAGCTAAAGGTATATGTGATTTGATCAATGATTTAATATTAAGAATTTGAATATGTAGATTGCATGTTCTCATATAAATAATAAAGCGTGGAAGTATTTGAACTGTATACAGGATGTTAGAAATCCGTCTGTGTTTTTGTTTGTATATTTGTTTGTTTGTTTGTTTGTTTGTTTGTTTGTTTGTTTTTCAAAACCGTCATAGGAATAGTTTAGGTAAAAGTAACTGATACCTCAACCTGATCTAGCAATGTAGCAATTTTTACCTTGGTCACCTCAGTGTGAGATCAGTTATTTCCCAGGTCTGTAAGTCCTAACCATGCAAAGGCATGCAGTAAGTACTTGAATAACCAGACCAATTTTTGTTCTTGCTTTTCCTATACGATTTTTCTATCTTCACACTTACTGAAGAATGATTGTGGTATCAACCATTTTTTTCACATTAACTGAAGAAACTTTGAAGGTCTTAACAGTGAAGCAGTACAATAATGTATTTGTGTTAGAACTACCTAAGGAAAAGTTAGAGTATTTGTATCAACTTGCAAATAATTTTGTGATAGGAATTTAAATTAGGACAAATATTTTGTTTTGGATTGTGAAATGGTTAACACATATGTTTCATAAGATCTCAGATTATGTTTTGGAATTTGAAACATTCCTAATGTAGGCTTCATACTTGTCTAGGTTTCTGTTAAGACTTGTGATGTTGCCTCTTCACTACAGATGTAAGTATGTCAGGCCCAGAAATAATAATCTTTTTCTATGCATAATGTTACCAATCAATCTGGTTTTAAGAATAATCCCCACCTTCCTGTCATTAGCCAGTAATTAATAGTGTCCTAATGCCTTATGGAGTAGGTTTCAGATAATGTAATTTTTTTGTCAAGTTTTATATTGTTAGACTATACTAATCAAGTCGGAAGTATCACAGGAACAGTTGTCTGCAAACTGCCATTATGCACCTGCATGCACAGTACAGAAACATTTTCGAATGAATGAGACTGTCTTGAATCATAATAAGAAGTTCAAACAGCCTCTACAGAAATCAGCAGCTTTAAATAAGTGTAATTTTAGCATGAGAGAGTAAACATGCCATGAACCTGAATTTAATAAAAACATAATACTCTTTATCTTGCATACAACACATGAAATATACTGTGGACAAAAGACCTGTATACACAGCAGTTTTTGTTTGAGTGGGGTAGTCAATGTCTTAAATTGTTCTGTGGTCACCCTCCCACAAACCTTTCTACACAGTTAATTTTGAATGTTCACATCTAGTGTAAAATGTTGGATCATAAGCATCAATATCTTTTGAATCAAGGAGAACAAGTCAAAAGAAAATTTAATTATGTGGACTCTCTCTGCTGTGCTTTTCCTTGCAAATAGAAGTGTCCTGTGGTCTGTGCTGCAGGTGTGACAATGGTGGCATGTTTTTCCTTTCATTATGTATCTGGTAAGCAGTCTCTTGGTTTTATATTGTTTATTTGATAGCATTAATATTAATAACAACATTAGTATATTTAATACAGTCTAGGTTATTAGCATCTCAAGTGCATGATCTTGTGTGAGCCCTGAAGTTCTGATGTGTTTACATACCATATGCAGATTTATTTCTATGTCAGGGTAGATCCTGTGAGGAGAAATTGTGAGCTGTCTTGTTTATTCCTGGTTTGATGTTTATTTTTTTCTCCAGTGTTTCTACAACTGTAATGGTGCAGGGGTCAGGCATTTTTAAGCAGTCAGAGTATGTTTTCTCTTAGCCATGATGGATGTTTACTTTTGTTTCTTACCTCAAACCAAGCCTCTGTAGAACTGTTGGAATACCATGTGTCTTTTACACCATGCAAGATATGAAAATGTGCTACTTCTGATCAGGAAGCAGTATCGATATTATCCATACAGAGGTGGATATATAACAAATATTCATAGAAGACAGCTGAAAGCTAAAAGATGTGATTCTCAAGTCATAAGTTTTTTAATTGTATCACTGTAAAAAAAAAGAACAAAGATAATGTCATTTAATTTGATCACTGAGTCATCCCAATAAGCATCGAGCTCTATTGGCAGTTTTTCTGAGGTAGCACATTGCAGCTGGTATTTAAGGAAAACTGTTTAAAAATAATGCCGATAATAACACTTTAAAGTATTAAAATAATCTCTGTAGGTTTCTAGAGTTTGATGGAGCTTAAGCATTGGGATAATGATGTTTAACTGAGGCTGTTCTTAAGATATTTGCAAGCACCTCACTTCAGGGTGTAGTTTTGGTGAATCACTCATTCAGCACGCAGCTCCCATTCACTTGTTCCCACTTTGTAGCCTCCCTGATTTTGCATAACCTATGCAGCATTCTGTTGTCAATCAACCTTCATTTTGCACAGCACACTCTCCAGCTTTCCTTTTACTTTAGTGAATAGTGCCATTCATTCATCATACTTTTATGTGGATACTGTTCTAAAGCAAGGATCGAGGAGTTGGCTTCTCATGTGCAAGAACTGTAAGACGAACAATTTGGTATGCATGCAAGCCAAGTAAGTGGAGGAGAAGAAGGGAGGAGACAATAAAATTTTTAGTCAGGAGCATGCAATGGAGAAATCAAAGCAAGTGTAATCGTGCTAATCTGCTACTTGTCATGTCATGCTTCTCCAGCAGGGAAAACAATCTCGACTTTTTTGTCTTTCAGGTATTCAGAAATTACAAAAACATGGCCCACACATTTACATGTTTCTTTTTTTTTTTTTTGCGTTCTTCTGAAAGAGACCAAGATTTAAGTTTTTATCTCTAGTAATTTTTTTAATTCTTGGATACCATTATCCTTGCTACAGCTGTTATCACACATATGCCATGCTCAGGTAGAGTCACAGTCTAGAAGTCCTTTAGGGGAAAGCAGAATGAGATCATCAGGCCAAGGAAATAAGAGTGATAGAGGACCAGCGTTTCTAGGAAAGGATTGTGGGAACAGAGGGACTAATCACAAGCTACTAGTGAAGATTAAGCAAAGAATTTCTGCATGCTGGTATTCGTGGCCTGGAAAAGGAAGGGGAATTAAGTACTAGAAAGGAGAAGAATGTAAAATGGGCTGATTCCTCCTTCCTGCCAAACAAGGAAGAACACTAATTGTTCATCTCACAGGGTCCTGTGTTTGAAGTTTTAATATTGTCCATAAAATTTACCTAATTTAAAAGCAAAAATCTCTCCATCTTCTGCTATGGCAGTGCAAGATATTATCTCTTATCTGATGGGAAAATCTTTTTGATTCATGAATGCCTTTTCTGATGCCACCTCAATGATTAGCATCATCTTCTAACTTATCCCTTTAGTGAAAGTCATCAACTTATTGCTCATACAAACATCTGTTAAGGTATAATTCAGTGTACTTCTTTCAGTGGTCTATAATTTTTAAACCTTATAATTCTTTAGAACTAGCTAAAGCTGATCTGTATAGTTGAGTACTGTGATTAAGCAAGATTTAAAATGTTTGGAATGTATGTTGTTTACTTTCAAGGTGTTTATTATGCTGTCAGTTGGTGGGTCTGGCCATACTTCAGTGGCACCTACTAATCTAAGAATTAGTTTATTCCATTTCCTCAGATCTCTAATCATATAGCATATAGCATATGAATTAACAGCATAATATGGTTCTCTTCTGTTAAGAGTTTCTAAGGAAAACTCTAAGTATAGATATAGAAAGATCAGATAGATACAAGGTGTATGACTAATTAAATATAACTAATAAAAATATTTATAATTCTAATTATGTTACATATCCATATCTGGTGTTAGCAGTTAAGTACAATGCTCACCAGTAAGTCCAACTCTTTTAGCTTCTGTTTGTCCCAACATCATTTCATAGCACAGCTGAATGGTAAAAAGAGCGTGGAAGAATCTCTGGTACGCTACATAAAATTCATATACCATGAGCAACATCTGTGCAATGGCCCTAATGTGGTGATGTTTTCTGGCACTTCACTATATCAGTGCAAATGTATGAGACAGCTAACACCTAACATAAAGTGATAAACTCATATTTCTGGATAGTAATTGAAAATGATAAATTTAAAAAAAAATACATTGGTAGATCTTTTTACAGTAATTATATTACCGTCTGCTAGTTTTAACTATCTCTGTGGATATTTTCAGTTGAAAGTTCGTATCTCTTTTCAGCTGCTCTGCAGCTAAGTCATAGTTTACATAGTAAGGGCTATAAAGTAGAATTTTTCTGTGCAAATAGGTTACAGTGACAGTTTTTTCAGTGATTTGAACTTCAGTTTTTTATTAAATGAAAAACAAGAAGCAATTCTCAGCATAAAAATACACTTTCTTACTAAGTGAAAATGAAATAATAGAATATTTTTCACCTACATGTGATTACAAAAATATTTTTTCATAAAATAATAATTGTTCATAACGCTGTGTTTTAAAATAATATTACATACATATACAACTTGTATATACATTTTATATTTTTCTATGTAATGACTAAGCAGTAAGCTTTGAAACATTGTTAAGCATGAGATCATGTCATCAGAACAATATTTTTGTTTAAAAATATTCGTATCTTTTGTTGAATGAGATAGTCTCTTCAATCTTATAAATATCATATTTGATAAAGAAACATTCAAAGCAAAGAGAAAAATGTCTTTATCCATAAGCAACCAGATGAGAAATGGATTTTTATTCCGTCAAATCCTTTTAGTCAGTGAAACAGCACTTTCATGCATACTGCACTCAAGTGGTAATTAATATAGTCTAATTCCGAACATGATGCCTGATTTGATGTACTGTCATCAATACCCCATGTTAAAATCAAACCTTGACAGGGACTTAACACCCTGGAACAGGTCATCATATGATAATACTCTTTTTTCCTTTCAGTATTTGTCTTCAACCAAGCAAAGTATTACAAGATGAGGGGAAAAAAGGGAAATAATTACAAATGAAGAGTGACGCAGGCTGTGACTAGAACATATGTTAGGCTGGGCAGAAGCATCAGTGAATTATATCACTTCATAATGAAGTGGCAGTGGGGCTGAACGGACCTATTTTAAACCTTGATGTATTTTATCTCTACTGTATTTGATCTGTCATTTTTGGAGAAAGACTTTGTGTAATTGAGAGTCAGCTCCAATCTGCATGACTTGAGCATGAAGCGTAAGCCAGATGAACAGTGTTATGGAAAAAAGGAAGCATCTAATAGGGTATAAATGTGGAATAACTTTTGTACCTCAGACATTTAAATGTATTTTAGAAAATGCGATGTTTAATGGTATTATTTTCACAGTACTATCAAATAATATAAACAAGGTTTGAAAGTACTTCAAAATTTATTTAATTTTACTTCATTGTTTTAATAAAACCTGCTTATTTACAGTTGAGACATTCTTTTTCACATTGAGCATACAATTATAACAAAACTAATTTTTCCTTGCATAATTCTTATGAATGTAGTATGTTTTTGTTCTTGAATTCAAGGTTCACCTTCATAGGCTAAGATTATAGTTTTATGGTTATTCATTAATTTTGAGGGGAATTTGTTTTGATGAAGTCCTTATCTGCAATGCCACAAAGAACTAAATCTCTAGAAGAGCCCTCAGGGAGTCTGTATTTCTGTATATTTTGCTTTCAGTATAGTTAAAAAACATATATCAATATATTAGTTTTTTACTTTTCATTTATTGTCCAGCAAGAAGCGAGGTATTGATGGTGTATGATAGGTACATACTTGATCCTCAATAGGAGGAATTTGAGGTTCTTCTAAGAAGGCCATAGTAAGTCTTTCTGCAGGTCTTCCTTTCTGATGTAAAAGAGCATGTAAATGCTACGTAGCATGCCCAACTCAAGGACTGTATTACAAGCCTCATACATTTGCATTTAATTGTATCCACCCTTTTTTTTTGATCTGGTTTTGTTCAAAAGATTCTTCAGACAATTCACCTCTGCAGGCAGAACAATTTTTTATTATCACAACTAGGGGTAAGAACAAATGATAGCATCTGTAAAGCAAGATACCTGTTCCATAAAAAATATTTTCTTCTGAGGTCACTCTAGTTACACAGAAGTTCAATGACGCTGCACAGAAGTTGCGCAGGAGTCCAATCTCTTGTGCTCCTCTACTTAGTTATCCAACAGTTTCAAGCTTAAAATAAGTGTTATGAACAGCTATTCAGAAGAAACAGGTTAAAAAAAAGGGCATAATAGTCCAGTATATTAGTCTTGGTACTGGAGACAACTCTTTATCTGTTAGCCAGATTCACACTGACCATTTCCTGCATGTAGAGTATCATCATAACCAAACAAATTCCATGTGCGGACAGGACAGGTCTGACTGCATAGTTTTGATAGCAAATTTTGGGTCACAGGGATTTGGGCAGGTTTTTTGGCCTCAGAACACGTGCATAAAAAATGGATTGTTTCATAAATTCCCTTATATTGACTTCTTCATAGCAAAAAAAAAGGTTTGCTAGAGTTGAACTGTTGGTCGTCTTATGGCAGGTTTTTTTGTATAGGCCACAGCTCTAACATGTTGGGGAAATATTTTACTTAGAAGTCTGTAATATGAGACCAAAATGCTAAGTGACCATTCCTTGCTTTTGCATTCGTTTATTAGTTTTACCTCAGTTTGAGCTCTGTATAACTAGCTTCTCCTAACAGTCTGTAGATACCATTTCCATTAATGTTGTTACACTCTCTTATGTAAGAATAAGAATTTCTTGCAAGTCAAACAGTTACGACACAACACCATTTAACATCTTAACATTCAGTTACTGGGATAAACTGCATAATGATCTACCATGAGTAGAAATAGGTAACTCTGTTCCAGTACACATCCAGGGTAGAAAATTAAGCAGATTTTGTAATGATAAGGAGCTTGCTTAAAATCAGAGCAGAAATATGAAAGTGGACAGTAGCAATGAAAGCTAAGACAGTCATAGAAGTCATAGAGGCATACAGAATATGGAGCCTTTTTGGGCAGCAGTTCACTGTGCCCTGAGTTCTATCGGTGTTTCAGTTTCCTTCAGACTGACGATCTTGTTGCTGAACTAGGATGCTTTACAGTCTCACTTTAGACTGAATACCTTTCTACTGACTTCAAACTACATGTGTGTAAATACACACATACATGTTTGAAGAAGGACAGCTGTGGTAAAAGTTATCTGTTATTCAAAGACCAAATGTGCTGCTTTAGAACTTCATCTCTTTACATGATTCCCAAGTGAAAATTCACTTGAATCTGATGTTCTTTTTGAAAATCAAAAAGAAACATTAATTCTGGATGGGGAGAAAACAGTAAAATTAGTAGAGTCTGCAAGATATGGAGATTGGACAAATGAAGAGTAAAGTTTGGCCTTAAAACAGCAATAAACTTTAGTGTCTCCAGAGCACAGACTCTTTCAAACTTTCCATTTTCTTTTTTTTTTTTTTGCCTTTCCCAGTGTCTTTGCATTTTAGAGGTCTAGCTGTAATAAAATAGAATGCTGAGTTAAGAGTCGATGACTTGAGGAGTCATAATAAGAGTGGTATATTTTTGTCCTATTATGAATAACCTAGTCCAGTTTTCACATAGTGCATTGAAATAGTTTTTCCTCTTTTTTTTTTTAAATATGTACATTTAGTGTACAAATTTGCTTGAGAAAATGCATAATGGCAGCTACATGGTGAGTTTGAAACTGAAATTAGGTGTTTATTTTATCTGTCTGCGCATCAATTTGTGATATTGCATGTGAGTTTCACACTGAGAGTGTCAGAAGCTTGACAGTCAATGGCAGGCAGATCAGTAGAAGTGCTATTGTCTGTCTAGAAATATGCACAGCTTGTTGAGTTAGAACGTGACTCAGAGTAAAACCCAACCATTCCTCTCTCCCTTGAACTTTGGAGAAAATGATATCTGAAAAACAAAAATCCAAATTTTGTTAGATTTATCCTTTTTTTTTCTTTTTACATTCTGTAAAGATTTGTATCTTTCCTCCTAAATTTTAGATGCTACAATTGTATTATTAATTTTAATACTAGTAAGGATGGAACTAGAGAAAAGACAACAGCTTTTAGTGTGTAGGTTTTAGATTGTAGATGTGGTGGCATTTAACCAGTCCAGATATGTTATATTAGTAATTGAAAAATATACTTCTTTTACTTTTATAGATCAGTTGTTTTTCACATGAACAAGTCTAGAGAAGTGTGATCTAAAACGTGTCTTTTAATAATTACCTTCCAACATTATAAAACTTAATAGCAGCGTGGTTCTGAAAAGATCTTTACATTTTTATATTATTACAGTTATTAAAGCTTGAATTTACTAACATATATATCCCAGCCTTTCTGAAGTTTTTTTAGCAGGTTCAATAGTTTTGAAATAGTTTTTGTTGTCTAGTTTTAAGTGAGCACCATTGTCCACACATACTAGTCAATGGATAAACAAAAAGAACAAATTAACATTGGTATTTGTTCACAAATTACATCTTCTCTAGTGAACTAGGAAGTAGAATGATACTGTAAAACCAGAAAACTCTGAGGGTTTGACCTTGATAGCTCAGTATACCATGATGATGATGATGATGATGATGATGATGATGATGAACCTACCACACTTCTTTCCAGAAACATTTTTATTTCACTTTTTTTCCCCCTGAGCCATTTTATGTGTTGCAGCTATTACAGAGAAATATCTTGTTTTCATTTCTATTTTATTGTTCCTCTACCCATCTTTATGCTGTACCCCATGCCCCTTTTGCACCAATGGAATATTAGAAACTTCTCTGTACTTGTGGTGTTTATAACAGGATTCCAGTTCCAGATTCCAGTACAGTAGAGCAGCTGGAAATGTTTAGTGACCGTCTGTACCACTACTCCCATCCTTTTAGCGTTAAAATTAATTTTCCTCATCTTGGCATATAAAGAACCCAAGTGTGCCCCTTACCTCATTACCTGAAATTTTACAGTGACACAAACAGCAGGAGATGTGGTAGAGCAGCTTTTTGGATATCAAAAGTAGAAGCTCTGGGAGTATTCACTTGAACAGATACTGCAGTTCTTGTAGCCTTTAATAGGTTCTTCCTTCTTGACTGCTGATGGCTGGACCAGTGTGGGTGGTATCATCCAGGTTTTCCCATCATTCAGATAGCTTGCAATTTTTGTACCTAAGAGAACAACTAGGCACACATCTGAAGGTTGTACTTGGTGTGTAGTACTAATCAGCAATCTGTGCCGACTGTCATAGAGGAGGCTGAATAACTGAACATGTTTATTTATGCATAATGCTGTGCAGTGAAATGCTTTCTCTAAACATGAGAGCAGCCTTTGAGAAAGCAATGATAAAGGAAAGAAAAAATAAATTAAGGAACTTTAGACAATACTTTAATTATATAATTGTGATAATCATAATTAAGTATAATCATATTTAGATTTACTTAGTTTAATGATTGAAATTCAAATATAATTTAAATATAAATTTTGAATGTATGTGGCATAAAATAAGCTCCAAATTAAGGGGGCAGGGGGAAGAATAGAAATAATTGTATTCTTTGATGGAAATGTAGTCCTGTAAACTGTCTGTATCTTCTGGTTTAATTTTTATTCTTATTATAGGTAAGCACTTTTATTAAATATTATCTACCCACCTGAATAAAAAATAGGTGTTTGAAGAATGGAGTTCAGTTTTCAATACATGATTTTAAATATTCCTTTCTTCAGTTAATAATTCTACAACCAAAATATGCAAAAGCTGCACAAAACACAGTTAGTAGTGCTGAAAGGACTAACAGTGATAATTTGGAAAAATATGAAGGTTCTATTTCACCTTTTGTGTGTTCAATGACTTGGCTACCAATATGGGAAGGAAACAATTAAAGATCATTAAATTGAAAGATAAATGACAGCCTCTGTCCTGTAAACACAGTATCTGACTGACTCAAGTATTTGGGAGATCTTATGACAGAGCATCCATTATCCTTCAGTTCAACATTATTTTATACTCTTTGATCAAAGCTACAGGCAGCATTTGGAAAATTGAGACATCTTAGTACATTTTTATGCATAAAGGGCTGTGAAATGCATACAGGCTTTTCCTTTCATTTTTGCTTTTTGCCTTGGTTGTGTATTTTAAATAAGGTAATAACCATTTGAAATGGGTATTAATATTTTAAAAAATCAGTTGTTTACCTCACAACCAGTATTACAGAAACCACTCCCTAATCTCAGATGCACAGGCCTCATTCCCAGCTCTCTTAGCTGTATGTACCTGCTTTATCTGTCATTTGTCAAAAAAGTCAGTAAAAAATAACAGCTAAGATGGGGCCATTCTTTTAGAATAAAAAAGATTAAAGAAATTAAGGAGTAACACAGATATCAGTATGGCAGTGTGACTCAGAAAATCTGTGAACTTACTTTCACTGTTAGTGTCTTTTTATTCCCCTTCCTCAAATTCCTCAGCTCCTCTTCTGATCCACCTGTCATGCGGCTGGCACTGTAAACATATTTAGATATATTTAGATGTCAGATTACCACTGAAATACCTTAATGCTGTTAAAAGTGTGGATGAGTTTCTCTGCGACAGAAAAATATCTTCCTACAGCTTTTCAAGCATGAGCAGAAACTTCTGGATAATACTTCTATGCAGATACATAGTTATATTACTAATAATGATTTTTTTTTAGTTACAGTTATCTCTTAACATTACTTAGAAATAACAATCCCATTGTAAATATGTTGTTACTAATGCCCATCACTGTATTTAGTGTTAGATAGGCATTATTATTAGGCAGAGTTGTGAAATAAAGAAATTTTCCTGAGTTTTCAAGTTTTCTGTCAAATACCTCTCCTATATTCTTTGAAATTAGACTTCTATAAATTGATATATATTTAATAAGATTTTTTTTTTTTGTCCTGGTACGTTTCCAGAGCTCTAGCATGCAGTGAAGGTTTTATAGTCAGTGTGCAGTGCAGCAGATGTCATTCCATTTGCCTAAGTCCTGCTGACATTTGGAGTTGTGGCTTAATTGAGCTACAGAATGAAATTTAATTAAAATTAAATACAGACTTGGCCATTGTATCTGTTAATTTTTTACACTCTGGTGTGTACATTTGCAGTCAGTGCCATAGCTAATTTGTTTAATCAGGGTGCTATGTGGGAGAAGCTACACTGTGTTTTAAACTAAAATTATGGGAGATGCCAAGTAGAGCATCATTCCTGTAATTTCATGTACTACCTCCCATGTAAACAATGCCGTTGATATGCCTCAGAACAATTTCAAGGGTGTAGATTATTCTATTTGTGAAATTATTGAAAAAGAAAAGACTATGTAAAATGTGGGAATTTTTTTGTATTTTTTAAGTGAAGATTTTGTTTAAGCTGATGTTTTAAGTACTCTGATAATTTAGTTCTCTTATAAGAAAATATATTGGAAGTCAAAGCATTACAGAAGTGCAATTTATTTTTCTTATAAAATGCCATTGTCAGAATCCATTTAGCCTTGAGAGAGGTCTGTAATGGAAATGTCAACATAAAGCATTAAAAAATGCCAATACTTGATCCTAAGATTTTTTTAGTAGTAATTGAGTAGGTGTATATGTGGGAAGCAGTCAAATCTTTTTTCTTCTCTGTGGCCACGATTGTATCTGCCAAATACTAGGTAAAGTAGAAGTAACACTGGAGGGAATATTTATGGATTTTGTCTTCATGCGTTTAATTTAGGTCCATCTGGAAACACTTCTGCTCCTTTATATGTACGTAGCACTAATTTTAGATATTCTGACTCAATCTCAATTAGATGCCTCAAGCAGACAGAGTAGATGGTACTAATACTTCTCCATGTATTAAAATTATGAAGACATTCATAGATGCAATCCTGAATATTGCATAATAAACTTCAGTCATACATTTCTACTGTGAAATCTGACTACATAAAGTATCTCATTTGTAGTTTACTGAATGAACAGACTTTTTAAAAACTGAGTCTGTTTATTCAGCTTTGTCCTTGATTACTATAATGAAAAATGTTCAGGTATAGGATGCTTTACAAAAGCCAATCGAAATATCAAAATATTCGTGGATATTCACTCAGTTTCCAACAACTTTTGGCTCACGCTTCCTTTAAACAGAGAAAGTGTCCTTACATTTAATAGATAATGAAGGATTTATCTTCCATGAACTTGTCCATTCTCCACCTGAATCCCCATAAACTCTGAGCATCTCCTGCAATGCATAACTTTACTGCACATTGCATGAAGCAATTTTTCTGGTTTTAATGTGTTGCTGTTCTTTGTGCTTGAGGGCCACCAGCTCCTAAGTTGGAAGAGGTGGTGTAACGTGGGTTCCTTGTCTCTAATCCCACCTTTTTTTGTACTTCTTTCAGTTCTATTATATCTATCTATCTATCTATCTATCTATCTATCTATCTATCTATCTATCTATCTATCTCTATCTATCTATCTATCTATCTATCTATCTATCTATCTATCTATCTATCTATCTATCTATCTTTCTTTTTCTTTCCTTAAGCTGGAGGAATGGTGAAACAAGAAATGTATTATTCAACCTGTGGACAGCCATGAATTTTTATCCATTGCTTATTTTCCTGCTAAATACAAATCCTTAAATGCCAAGGTTGGTTTTTTGTTTTGCTTCAGTTTCGGTTTTGTTTTTCTTTTTTCCTGATTTCTACTCCTTGTTGAACTTTCATTTTCCCAGAACTTTTTAAGGCCTCCAGATTTCATGCGTGATTGACAATAATGAGCTCAGAGCCCATCATTTTACCAGTACAGTTAGGACTGAGATTCCTATGTACCTAACTTCACATTTGTTTTTTTCAATGTCACTTACTATCATAACACCCAGGAGATCACTCATGAGGCCTTTCATGAAGTTTGCATCATTAGTTCTTGGTTTACCACTTGTTGTATGATCAGCAAACTTTGTCATTTCGTATTTGACTCACTCTTTTCTCATCATTTATTAATAAGTTAAACAGTGCGGGTCCTTGTGGAATTTCTCTGGCATGTACCATGCTAGCTGACTCCTGTGCTTTATCCAGATTTATCCATATCATGATGCCTTCTTTTCCACCATGACTGCTTAGTTTCTTTGCAAGGCTTTGGTGAAAGACTTTGTCAGAAGCTTTGAAAATCTGAGCAGACTATATTGAACAGATCTCCTTTACAAACTGAATTGTTGATAAGTTTTTCACAAAGTACTTCCCTTTAGCAGAGGTGGGCTGACTCTTACTGGTATAAGCAATTTAACAATCTCTTTACAAGTTCTCTTCTTTGTTACAGTATCCACTGATTGACCTGGTACACTCTTGAGGCTTACCTGTTTCCAGGTATTCCCTGGAACACATTTCAAAGATGGGTGGTACATTTACCACTCTCCAGTCCTTAATTAAGTGGGTTTAACTAGTAGGTTGCACGCTACAATTAGTGGTTCAGCTATTACATTCGTTTGAAACACAGATATTGTTTGGTCCTGGTGATTTGCTTCTCATCTTTTTTTCCTCTCTATTTCTCACATGTTTTCTACTGACATTCATTTTGACTGGGATTTTGTGCTGAGACCTTTCTTAATAGAGCTTTATTAAGAAAGCTTCAAGTTTAGGAGCTTTCTCATGTTTTCCACAGTTTATTCTGAAGAAGAAAGGAAAACCACCAAAAACCCCAGCAAAAAGTTTGTGACACTGCAACAGTAATGGTCTTCTAGCCAGGTGAACATTCAAGCAGATTCCCTGCTCCTGATATGTTTGAAAACACATTATTCTGTTGTAAACTTTTAATGCCAGCATGGGTTTTTACTCAAACTCTACTCTGGATTGCCTTGCTGTGGTTTTATAGCTAACTTGCCACAGTTTATGATACTACTTTCAGAATGATACCTTCTTGCTTTTAGTAACTCCCTTTCCCCTCCTGTTGTTTTACTTTGCGTTCTTCTTGGCATATCTGTTCCCTGAAATGGCAATTTGCTTTCTGCCTCCTACAAGATGACACTTGTCTTTACACTGCCTCTAAGGATTTAATGTTGCCTATCTTCAGTATATAAAGCTTCCCATCTTCATAGGTAAAGAGCTGCAGTTTTGCTGAAGTTGAGTGCAGTTTTTTGAGAGAAGGCACAATTGTGTGGTATTTTGGGGGTTTGTCCAAGAAGATTAAAATCCAGTGCATTGTAGCTGCTGTTACAAAGATGATTTTTGACATTTCAAATTAAGTCTGTTGTTCTGCTCAAACCCAAAACAAAGGTCTCTCACAGACTGCTAAACAGTCTGTGCTCCATCGATCAGTTACTGACGAAGTCTATAAATGTAGCCATATCAGGTCACAAAATGGTATTTTTCCAATTCGCATGTGAGAAAATGACCCGTGTCTCTGAATACCACTGTGTCCTCACAGCGTCTGCTCTCCCTTGGCATATCACAGGCAGTGTCACCAGTTCTGGTCAGGCAGTTAGTAAGATCATTCCAATATGAAGTTGTTCCCGTTTGACTCTTGAAGGCAGCTGCAGTCAAGACCAAATGTGTTTGGTCCTAGCTGAAGTGGATTCTCAGTATCCCTCCAAAACTCTCTAACTGCAGTAACCATAAAAGTAGATGTATTCTGAATATTTATGCCATATAATATTTCTTTCCTCTTCTCAGCTGTAATCACCTGAAGTTTGACTTCTTTTGCTGTTCCTATTTCTATCTTAAGGTTTGTTTACAGAGTACATGGCACTTTATGAGACAAGAATAGGCTTTCAGTGAAATTCAGTAAATGCCTTACAAGTAACTGTGGTTTAAAATGCATTTAAAAATGCATTAAAAAGGTTTAAATGTGGCCTTTTCATGGACATTGCAAGAAAGGGATTAATGCACTACTGATACTGCTGTCATGTTGAGATGCATCTTCGTAGCACATCAGTAAGGATCAAAAAAAGGTAGCTGAATGGAAGGATTTCTTTGGATGATTTTTAGGACTCAAAGCTGAAAGAGTGGCCTTTTGGGCTGGGAGAACCGGCAAAACACTAATTTGGAAGGGGCCATGGGAGTGAAAAAGGTTCATCCCTGTTGCAAGGAAGTGGTTGGTGGGCACATCGTGTCATCTTACAGTGAGTTGTGCATTAAAATCTCTGATTTTTTTCAGCTGTGGCCATGAAAAATGAAGATTTTTTTGTGATTATTCAATGGTATATGTCAGAGACAGGTAACTGTCTGGATGAAAAACAGCAAAATACTAAGTGTCATTTAGAGTATGATGGGCAGTTCCTCAGCTGACAGAATGGTGGGTTTGAAAGTAGAGAGAGATTTTTTACAGGGATTAGAAAGATTTTTAACCTAAATATTAAGGTAATAAGATGACATTTGGAAGAATGTAGTAAAGGGGCAAATGGAGGAGAGACACAAAACAAAATAAAGATGGGTTTGGATTTTTTGAGGCAGTGAGCAAATTCAGTGCTAGGACTGAGAGGAGGAATGATACTGAGAGTAATAAAGTTCTAAATTAGAGGTGCAACTGTGAGAGAAATAAGTAGAAGACATGAAGGGACAAGAGGTTACAGATAGAGAGACCAGAGAAGAGCATTCAGTAGTAGAACGGGCATGTGAGATAGCCATGGCAGCAGAGGTGGGAAAGATGCTGAAGAAGAATAAGCAGATCACAGTAATGAAGATGAGAGTAGGAGGAATACAGTGGATATATTTAGGGGTGTTGTTATGTACAAGTTATATTGCTTAAGAGATGCACATAAGAGAACACATAATGGGAATATTTTAGACATTTTTTTAACAGTGCAAAGGGTACAGGCTTGTGATCCACCATGGCAAAGAGCCTGTGTTTAGCAAAAGCAAGTGCAATGTGGATTTTTACCTCTTTGAAAGGAGACATTGAAAGACAATCTGATTTTATGGGAAGCATCTCTCTGTGTATAAAGGAAGTGGTTCATTTAGACCCACAGCACAGTAGCCCTGTGTGGAATATTTTCAATTTTAAATTACAGGTGTTTTATTCATGCAGTATCTACTGGTTTTAAATTTTATTGATCTATTATTGTCTGTTGTCTTATGATTTCATAAGCTTCTAGGTAACTACTCAGTGATTTTCCTTTTAAAGTTTTAAAGTGATTGCCAGTTGGAGTCATTGTGTGTCTTTTCATTCATCTATTCAGGATAGTAAAATAATCTGCATTTACAACTATTTCTCTATTACAGGCTTGCAAAGTTTGGGATTACTTATTTTGCAACGTACATATTTTTGAATTACAAGAAATGGAGTAGTCTGCTAATATTGAATAGGTAGCCAGTAATTCTTCATGCATCCGGTCTTCAGTCTTGTTTATTTAGGGGCAAAACTCTCATCTTTCTTCATTGCAATCTTGCAAATATGAAGTTTGTTTAAACAAGCTTTATACTCTGGTTCATCTGAAAGTCAAACCAATTTTAGTACTGGTTCTTGATGCTTGCAACTTTCATATATATATATGTGTGTGTGTGTATATGTGTATTTATATGTATATATATATATATAATAAAAGCATTACTCAGTGTGACAGATTCTCCTTGTCCTGTTCTATACCCTGGTTCATGGCGCTTCAGGAAATATACCAATGCACTTTCACATTAAGAACAGAAAACTATGATAACGTGAGACAAAAAATGTCTTGCTCTTAGCTGGATTAGAACTTAATAATCCATATGTGTTATATCCCTTTGTCTAAGTGATATAGGTTCTAATACCTCTGATATTTGCTGCAGAAATTGTTCTGTGGGGTTCTCTGCTTAACATAGTTTAGACTTGCCCTGATATTATTTCATTATGGAAAAGAAATTTGTGCTGTCATTCAACTAACACTGGAGATTTCAAGTGAAACCAATAATTGCTAAGTTTACATAAATTATTAAATCAGATTTAACCTAAATTTTTCCTTTTAGACATTGTGAATGACCACATGTCTAGTCTAGGACATATAGTCAGAGCTATAGTCCAGGTCCTATCCTGGAGTAGCTAGTGTATAAATAGAAATAATTTTTATTTGCTTGTTTTGAAAATAATAACGGGGTCAAAAGACAGAAAATAGAATTTCAGAACCACCTCCTAAAAGTATATGATTGCACCAGTACACTTAAGCTTGTGTAAGATGGTTACGAAGAGTTATAATACAGGTTTTAATATATTTTGTCAGGTGAACACTACTGGAGCATTCTTTTTTTGTGTTAGTCAAGATTGTGCTGTTGGGCTTTAAAAGTATTGCATGCTATCAGAATTGTTTTCGTCAATCTTGAGAACTGCTACTGCAATATATTTTATTTCTGTTTCTGTTTTTATTTTTCTTTAGCATAGCATTCTGTAATTTATAAACTATCCTGAGAAACCGACATGCTTTTGTTTTCTCTCTAGTAAGTATTTTAGTTTGGTGACCTCTGATCACTAGGCAGAATATTTCAGAGGAGATGAGAATGAAAGTCTGGGAAAAATGCCATTCTCTGATGTCTGTGATGAAGGGATGCTTCATGCAGTCAGTATGACGCACAGTATGGATTTAATCCTTGACTACAGGCTGACTTGAAAATATCATGATTCAGCTGTGGTCAACCTGCATTTTTAAGGGGTGCTTTGGGGCTGGACTTTTGAATGACATAAAGACTATTGCAAGATGCAGACTTTCTTAAATTCTGCTTAGTAACCATAAGGCATGGTTTTATAATAAACACACATGCATCATCATCACCTGTGCTGTAAACTGTACTAATGACTGTATATGGACCAGTCAAAGAAAATGAATTATTATAGGATTATAGTAGTATTCTTATGGAATCCCTGAAAATAGAAACCTGGAACTGTTTTTTATTTACTTTTATAGTTCTTTGAGTCTTTTTGAGCAAGCTGTATCAGATGCACGTTGTCTCACTATCATGAAGATTTAGTGTGTATAGTTCAGGCCATTTGTGAGGTTTTAGGAAATTTTCAGGTTTTTTTTTTGGTTTGGGGTTTTTTATTTTTAGGAATGCTAAACAGTTACTTATAAGAAGTGTTTGTTTCTGTTAAGAAAATGATCATTTGACATTGACATGCTTGCATAAAAAAGGAAAAGACAGTGAGGATACAACTTCGAATTTCTAACACTTCCCCAAAGTTTTGGCTGTATAGTTTGTTTTAAACTAAGTTGTGCTCTGAAGAGTTCTCTGCAAGAACAATAAAAAAACATTCACAGTTTGAGTCAGACACCACAAATTCCTGTATTTATCTAAGGAAAATGTTAATGTATGGAGGTTTTTTCCTCCCTTTGTTTGTATGATTACTTTTAACTGTGTGAATGTGCATGAGTCATATTTTCCTGTTAAAATTTTATTTTTTAGAAAAATGAAAGTTACTTTTCTTCATTTTGTTAGAATGAACTATCTGGAGACTTCACAAGTAGTTATGGAAGAAAGTAATGCTATGCCCTCTCTTCTAGGTGTTCCATAAAGATTGGGTAGTTCCATCTGTCCCCTGTTTCCTTTAAGTGATGTCTTCTTCAGAAGGAAGTAGAAAGAGAATAGTCTTGCTTGTCTTCAGCTCTTCTCTTTTAGAAAACCATTTTGAGTAATTGAACTTTTGGTTTGTAATATTACAGCAGGTGATATTCTGCAGACCTTACTATAATCATCTGGTTCCATAAATGTACAGCATGGCCAAGAAAACGATGTGGGAAGTATGGGGTAATGCATGGACCTTCACGTTAAGCCACTGACATGGAACCATTTCTTGATTTTTGTCTCAGACCCACTGAGTGTATTCCTCCAGCCTTGTCTATGCTACAGGCTGCAAGATAGCAAAAATAGTATAGGGATATTATACGTGAGGTGCTTTAGGTACCAAAAACCTAAGCCGTCTGGAGCTCCTCACAGGCTAATTTTCTTTGGTGAAGCAGGGTAAATTAGCCCACGTGAGCTTGTGCTGCTTAGAGTGCTTCTGGTATCCAAGTTTGCTCATCTAAGAGTAGGTTTGGAAGTTTTCTATTCTTCGCAAGCTGCAGTGTGGGCCTACATGTATTATCTGGTGATGGCTGGGGCATGCATGGAACTGGAATAGTTAAAAATCAGAAGATCCTCTGCCTGCCAGTAATTTTAGACACAGTTTAAATGGCCAAGATAAAATGTAGGCTGATGTAATCTCCCTCTCAAAGATAAGAGATATTTACATGTTTATTTAGTAATCATAACATAAATGTCCAATTAATTAGAAATATATTGTTTAAAACATGCATTTACATTAACTATTTGTTTTCATATGCTGGTGGTTTGTGCTGGAATTAGAAGTTTTATTTTCATCTGAACTGTCTATGCCAGACTTCTGTTTATTGAAAGGATCACTGATAGGAAAAAAAAGAGAAAATCCAAATCACAGACAACTCTGTATCTGCTAGTCTAATATATTGATATATCAGTTTTTATTAATGTGATTCCTTAAATGAAAGAGGCACCAAATCTATGTGTTATTTTAATATTAGATGTAAAATTACAATGTAGGCTATAAAACCTGGAGTTTTTCACAGTGATGGCATGAGGAATGTTGTTTTGCACTGCTGTATGACAACTTCCTAAAATCCTTATTGACTCACTTTCTGTTATTTTTTTTGAAATATCTTTTTAAAAGCATACAGTGGTCTGTTAAAGGGGGAATCAGTGTATATATACTTAAGTGAATATACTTTATTTTGCTATAACTGTGACATAATTAAAGCAATAATAGTGCAAACCTCCCTCCATTTAAGAAGGGTGATTAGATAAAACTAGTGTGAATAAGAGATTTAATTCAACATTCTTGTTGGATATTTTGTTTCTAGAAGTGAAAGTGTTTTGATGACATAGAGAGCACACGGTCTTGAGTAACTTCTAACCTGAAACGAAGGCATGCAAAACTATTTCAGAAAGATTTTGAACCTCTCTAATTATCTGCAGTTATGAAGACTTGCTGTATTTCTGAGCTATAACAAGGAGATTTTTGTAAAGTGTTCTTCATTGCAGAACTTGTTTTATATAAGAAATATACCTAAAAAGCTAATTTCTTTTCTCCTTTCTGCACCGCAATCCACAAAGTGTGATTAATAATAGATTTAAATTTGCTAAGTGCATTTACTCCTTTGTGCCATCATAAAGAGAATCTATTACTGTAAAATTGAGGCTTAGTTCCAAATTGCACCATTATGAAGTTTTCTTCCAGCAATGTTTTGTCTCTAATACACTTCCCTCATTGTAATTCTATTGCAAACCTGATGTCTAGCATCAAGTCTCACAATAATTATTTTAAATTGCTACTAGGAACAGTAGTCCTGGTGGGATATATTACTACTATTCTAACAAGATGAATTTCAATGCACTTGTAACCATATTATGGTGTATTATGAAAAGAAGAAAATCCTTGGGTTGTAGGTAGGTAAGCCGATTTAGAATACTGTAAAATGATTTTTATCAACTTCTTAGCACTTCATGTTGCACTTTTATATTATCAAATTAAATTAGTATTATATATTAAAATGTATGATAAATGTCACTATGTAGTGGTTTTAAGTAAAACTTAACAATGAGATAGGGTGGAGCTTTAGAAATGAAATTGTTCCTCTGAAATTACTACGAGACTGAAAGCTTGGAAATCTCCTGAATTTGTGTCAAGAATAAAATAATAAAAAGAAGTATAAACTAAA
>JAWMRA010000090.1:2623655-2641982 GCA_035584735.1 Pseudotriccus pelzelni | reverse complement strand
TCTGCTGTGCCTTTTGCGACCGGACTTGTCTGTCCCGCATTGGCCTTTTTAGCCATCAGCGCGCTTATAGCAAGCGTAGGTAGAGCCCTTCCCAAATATTCGTTCGCGAAGCCTAGCCATGATGATTTTTGCATAATCTTACTTTAACTGTCAAAATATGATTTTGCAATGTCTGTATAAAAAGTTTGATGATCTCAAATGCTGCTTGATAACACATCTGCTAGATTTTACTTTTATAGCTAGTATGAAGTGTGCTTTAATTCACCTTACATTTTGACAATGCACGGGAGAAACCATCAGGTGAGATGTGCTTTATTGCATGTTAATATACCATCAGCTGCTATATTTACTGCTTGCATGTTTTCGTGGTGGTATTGAGAGTTGGTCAGGTCTCTTCATCCTGAGTTTAGATGCTACGGCCAGGTTTATTGACTGTCTCAAAGGAAATTCCAACAGCCTTGTTGTCCACAAGTCCCTGCCACTGAAGGGAACTCTTGATTCTGCATTTTCTGCTGCCATAGCACAGTAGTGACAGACATTCAGGCCTCGCTTTTAGTTTAACTATTTTTTTCTGAATTGCAGAATAAAAGCTAAACAGACACAGCCATTTTTGTTGCCTCATACTCACAGCTAGATAATGCCTCATGAGCAGCAAGCTTCATATAATTAGGTATTGGAAGAAAAAATTAACCCTTTTAGTCATCAGATATGTGCCTTTCTTTGGGGAAGAATGGATTGAGATTATAATTGAAAGATGTTTACCATAGGAAATAATCTTTGGAAGTTATCAGAGCAATGTCAACTAGTGCAATTTTGCCTTAAAAGATTGTTAAATCTTGGCTGGTGTTTCAATGGATTGATAACATCAGCATTATTGTTGTTCTTCTTATTTTCTCATATGACAGATGGTAATGAAACTGTTGTATTCTTTTCGCTGGAAGTCCAGTGGGCATTGTGTGAAAAAAATTAGGCATGTTTCAAGGATTCAGATAGATATAGTAGGCATAATTAATAACTTTTTTGGCAAACAAATAAATACACTGGATCTTGAAATCAGGGCAGAGAAACCTATAATAAAATGAAAATTATTCTCTGACATATCCAAAGTGGAGAAGCAGTATTTCTGATGCAATTTTCTTTCCATTGTAGTGATTGATCTCTGTCACTACTTTTTAAAACCTCTGACATGAAGCAACCAATTTCTTCTGTTCAAATTATTTTGTATCTTTTATAATAATAACAGTTGCTCTCAGCAGTTACAGGGAAAAAAACAATTTCTTAATTTGCTAGAGAACAGAACAGTTTTGTCAAGAATTAAGTAAAAGGTAAGTTTATATTGTTTCCTTGTTGGAACTGGTTAGGTCTTTCTGAAAGATGCATTGAGATCTGTTCAGACTATTTCACTTAGAACTGATTAAAAGTTAAATCACATGTGGACCAGACACTAATTTCACAAAATATTTCACAGATCACAATGAACACAGCTCTGAAAGAAGAACAAGAAATATTAGAATATATATATTATTTATCAATTCTGACAGTACAGTCGTAAAGTTATTAAAAGTCAAGAGAACTGAGCAGATGCCTAGTAGTGCTGAATTATACAGTTTGAATAACTAGCAGATCCAGTGCAATCTTTTTTTGACTGTTAAATGTCTGTCAGTAAATCCTTATGCTTAATATCAAGTGATCAACAGAGACAGCTGTGTACTGTTCATGCTTAATAGAAATGAAAAAAAAATTGAAGATTAACATACAACAACTAAATTTCACTGCTTTACTAAAATAATGTGAGATATATTTGTTTTAATTTTACTTTAAGTGAATATTCAGAGAGACCCACAGTGCGTCAAGCCTGTTGGAGAAGTGATTACCGAATACCCTTGCTAATTTCTGTGGGTTTGTTGTGTTGGGGTTTTTTTGTTGGTTTCTTGTTGTTGTGTGTTTGATTCTTTGTGTTTGTTTGGTGTTGCTTTTTGGGTGTTTGGGGGGTTTTGTGGTTTGGTTTTGTTTTATTTATTTGCATGGAGTTTTATTGGTGGTTTTTGTTGTTGATTTTTTTTGTTTTGTTTAGTTTTGGTTTGGGTTTTTTTTGCAAATTTATTAATCTTATGATAGTCTTGACCATATTTTGACTTTTAAGGAATTACAGTGATTGATGTAGAAATGTGTGGATGTAAATTTTTTGGTCTGTCAGGCTGTTTAACAGACAGTGTAAGTTTTGTCCCAAGATTTTACGAATAATCTGCTTTCTTGGTATTATTTTGTACATACAGGGAAATACTGGCAACTTATAACGTGTATGTAAAAACCGAGAACATAATACTTAAAGATACATGTCTATGTAAGAATTAAAATTGGGTAGCAGATAAGTCTCCAAAATAAGTGTAAAATATATTAAATAAAAAGTTTTTAATGCAGTATACAGTAGAAAAATTTGACTTACAGAAAGTTCTTGATGTCTGCTGCCATGATTGCAAGGCTCCAGACATGAATGATGATTACTCAAATAGTTTAGGAGAGTCTTTTCTGACAGTATTAAAGCAGAGGGGGAGAAAAACAGGCAACCAAACCAGAAACCTCTGCTAGGAATTCCAGACATGACTCAGTGGGTGCCAAACCTTTGTTCCAAATTGTGTGCTGTATTACTAACATTTTGTCTTAACAGTGCAAATGTAAACACATACATCTGCATGCTTTTTCAAGAGTAATAGATGGACCTAAAGAGTTTGCCAAGCAAGATATCAAAGTTTAAAGCTTGGGAGGAAATTGAAAGGTTAGACTTAATAGAAGCTGAGTGTATTCCACAGGCTTACTGTTCAAAGATTTACTGGATCTTTTAGAGATTGATGTGTACAATGGATCAAACTAACACAAGTAACCACACTAAAAAGTTCACATATTCATGTAATTCTCTTTTAATTTATAAAAAAATATTTTGTGTATATTCATATTCAATTGTTCACTTGTGCACAAAACTTTGGGCTATAAAGGCATCTGAGCAGTAAGTAGAAAATCATTGTCATTATCACTGTTGATAATGCATTAGTAGGCAAAATAAGCAAATTATTTTACTTATAGTAAGCTAAGTGCATTCTTTGCTCATAAAGGGAAATAATTTCCTCAGTTAGGCCAGATATCTGACTTTTGATGGCAAATGGCACTGCCTGGATTTTCCTGTGACAGTTTGGCAACCCTGCACCTCTGTTATAGTATCCACTTATTTGTCTTGTTTTCAGCCAGATTAATCCATTCTGTTTTGACAAGAAGACTGATGGGTAATTGATAACTGTGATAGACACAAACAGAAGAGTTGGATGCTGAATAATTCAGTACTTTTCAGTATCAATAAGAGAGCAGGCTGAAGAATATTGTCTCTATTTACACTTAAACTAAACTAAGTCAGCCCAGACATTTATGCTGCCAGGCTATCAGAAAACCAAACAGTGTACATTCAGTTTCCACCCGACAAAATGTTTTATAAGCTTGTAACAATATGTGTGAAGCTGCCAGAATAATAAATAGGTACAGCAGCCCATGCATGCTAATGTTAAGTTGTAAGCAGTTTTGTTGACAAGTGCTAATACTTCTTTCATACTGTCATCAAAAGCAGCTAATACAACAGCCATTATTTGCTGACTTTCCAAGCAAGACATGATGGATTGTGACCTTAATATGGGTTAGCCGAGTTTTGAAAGTTAAACAACTTGCAATAAATCATAGAATTATTACAATGCAGTTTAATTGGTTAAGGACTGTTTATTTCCTAAACAGGGTGAAAAATTTCTGTTTCGGCACTTCTAATTTGCAAAGTGCATTTTCATGCATTCATAAATGGCAGTTTAATATTCTGCTCTTTTGTCATGCAAAGTATGCAACACACAGGCAATCTATTAATTGGACAAAAATGCATTGCAAGCGTAAATTATCCTTCATATCACCACTTGTGAGCTTTTACATCTATTAAGTGCATTAAATGGAACATAGTTAAAGGTTTTACAACTTGCAGGTTAGTCATGAAATGTAGGTCAAGATTCAAGATGATTTTTATGACCTTTATTCTTAGCAAAGTGAAATAATTAAGTAATGGTAAATATAAAGAGCAGTTTAAGTTATATTCTTAAGAAATAGGTATACTGATTCTGTTGATTAGAAAGTCATAGAAATTGTAACAGTTGTCTATATTATTGTCTTTCATAAAAAGGAAGGGGGGATGTATCTGCCTCCTTTGTTTCCTTTCTCTAAACCAAAATGTCAAATATTGTGAAATTAGTTTATACAGAGTGATTTTCAGTAAGAAAAGGAAATTGCGGTAGCTTTCTAAAATTTTGCAGGATTTGGAACTGCATTTGAAACACTAATAGTCTTTTTGGTCAGAATGGTAAAAATACGTGTTAAAATAGCATACCTTTACAAACTTGAGAACCTTATTCTAATATTGCTGAAACAGCTAAAATGGCATGGTGTTTTAAAAGTGACGCATAATACAGTCTGTTGATGCTTTAATTTTGTTTAAATATAAAATTAAATTTACAGTAGATACCACCTCAGAGGTACACATTATTTTTAAGAGAGAAACTAAAGGTGTAAACTGATGGGCTATCCATTTTATCTGAGAAATTTAAAAGGTGCCTGACATATGAATTCAGCAAAATAGGCAGAATCTCTAGAATTACCTATTGCTGGACATAATCTGTTCCAGTAAGCAATAGTTGAAAACATGAAAAAGCAATAATTTTTTGGACACAACACTCTACTGAACACATCTTTGTTCAGTAGCTTATTGCTAGCCTGAAATTCAATTTGGAGACTACATTATATATTCCTTATGCTAACAGTTTTTAGTTGTGCGTTAACTTTCTTTTAAAAGGAGAAAGCCAAATTATCTGAGAAAATAGTCTTAACCTTTGATGGTGATTCCATTATCTCCCACACCTACCACATGGAATTGGGATCTGAATTATGTGGGCTAATTATCATAGAAGGAATTTAAAGATCACTGTGAAATACTTGACAATGAATGTTGCTAACATAAAAAGACATGATTTTTGTTTGGTAAAAGTACTTATCAAGGCAAGAATGAGTCAAATATAGACTTCTGAGAAGAGGAAAAATAAGCAATGTCAAATAGCAAACTACAGTATAAGCCATCAATTAATGACACACTTGGAGTGCTCATAGACTGCTGGAATAATTCAGGGTGGAAGGGAGTTCTGGAGGTTAACTGTGGGGTCATACCAGGGCTTTATCCAATCTGGTCCTGAAAACCACTCTGAATGGAGAGTGCAGAGCCTCTCTGCTTCTAATGACCACAGTATAGCATTACCAGGTGCTGTGAAAACAGAAGGACATATTTGTTTAGACTCAGATTTTTGTTTCTTCCAGATGAGTTAGGTACTACCTAACTTTACTAGGGTAGGAATTGCAATGGAGTACTACAAGGATTTCAAGTATTACAAAAAGTCAGACCCTCAGTTTAGGTACATAGACAGTGAAAATAAGATACTGAGAATTTTATGCAGATTTCATTGATTCCTATTCATCTTTCAGAACCAAGTAAAGCTTTGTTTTAGATTTATGACTGGACAAAATCTCAAATACATAAGAGACCACCTTTTGTCGTCTACGTGGAACTGAGCTTCTGATATCATTCATCTGTTGGGATTTTTTTTGCTTAAAATGCAGCATATCAAAGAGAACTGTTTCCATTCCACTTTATTGTATAAGCAAAACTCATCATTGTATCAATGAATCATTGGATCCATCAAGTGAGTTGTTGCATTATTAAACATTTAGTATTATATAGGGCAGATGGTTCCTGCTGCAACATTCCTTTCCTTAACAGTATTGCTAGTAATTTTTTCTCATGATGCCGTGAAAGATATTTGTCCAACCCTACAGATGTTGTGGGAGGTGTTACTGGTCTCATTGAGGAATGCAGCAGTCATGGGTGGGCCTTTGGACAGCAGACGGACAGATGAGTTTGGTTCCATGTTTCCTTCACCTTTGTGGCTAAGTTGGAGGGGGAAGTAGCGTGGAGTAAATTTGTTGATGAACCACAGCTTCTGGGTTTGTTCGGCTGAGCAAAGACAAGCAATAATTCAGGACAAGTGGGATTACCCATGTCAATGGAATATGAGGTAGATGAAGACCAGGTTGCTGAAATGTGTGACTTTCCAGGAACTGCTTTGTTGCAAAGTCAGTGTGTATTTCCTTATTTGTCAGCTTTTCTAGTGGAAACTTCCTACCCTGACTGCTAGAAGCCAATTGATTTCTTAGATTTAGATATAAATCTAGTGATGATGTTTGTTATGGTTAAAATTTGGACATGCCATTCAGGATTGTTGTAGCAAATACAAAGTGGTGGTGGTTTGAGAAGGACTGAAATTTTATATCCAGCAATATAATCTTAAATTAGGAGGTCCTAGAAAATATTCAGTATACTTATAAAACATGTGTAGTGTGATATATATGCCTGTGTTGTGTTATGTTAATCTCTCGCCTATTTTATATTTAAACTGTTGAAGGTCCAATTTTAAACTCCAGCTCTCTTTAAAACTGCCTCTGTAGTCAACAATCTCTAAACATGGAGTATGACTTGTTATATTCTGCAAGCGACAAACTTGTCCGGCTCCCTTTCAGGTATCTATGCTTTTTCTTAGTTTGTAACCAAAACCTTTTGCCATGATTTTTCCATTTTGCTAATAAACTCATTTACCGAACTCTCTAGTATGGAATAAAAGCAATGGAACATTTTGCACAGGGAAATTGTGGAATCATCATCCATGAAAGTGTTCAAAAGGCGTGTGGATGTAGCACTTGGAGACATGGTTTAGTGCTGAACACAGTGGAGCTGGGTGACAGTTGGACTTGATCTTAGAGATCTTTTCCACTCATAACAATTCTATGATTCTATTTCATCAGTGTGCATTTGCCTCTTTTCAAATGACTAGTCTAAGCCTTGCAAAATATCTTTGGAGATATATTTTCAGGTAGCTAAAAATGAATAACATTTCTACCCATGGATATTAAAAGAGTGTGAGAAGTAATGATTAACCAATAGCAAAGAAAGACTGGTCAAGAAAGACTGGTCAAGAAATCATCTTCCTGACCAACTCTGACTACCAAACCTGTAACACTGGTGCTCTTGGCAATTAGCAGGACAAAGCAGGGCTGAAAGCACTCTTGTGAGGTTTATTTACCGTGAATATTACTAATCACATACAACAATTCATTGCAGGCCTGAACATATGATTCTGCTGATATTTCTTTCGCTAAGGAGACCACCACCGGGGTGGCAATATGAAAGTCAAAACTGAGGAGGCTGGAGAAGCCAAAGGGCATATTAAACAGAAAGATAAGTTATCAGAGGTCCATGTAACAAAAGATATCCCTGGTCATATGTGCTACAGTGGGATAAAAAGATTTCAGGACTGGAGAAAGGTTAGTTTGGGTGGATCAGTGGGAGTAAAATGACATTTTCTTAAACAGAAATGCTACTTCAACCTGAAGCCATGATGAATACCAGAAAATAACCAGCTCTTGCATACCTGGGTTTTGTTAGCCTACTAGTCAAAAGGATTGCCTAGTCTCCAACAATACTGAACGTGGCCAGGTTTTTAGTTGCCAAGCTTTCTTTCCAAGCAGGATTTAATCAGGTCTGATAGCAACAGTTCTAGAAATTTTCTCTTGGTGCCTTGTCCTTGGAAATACATGGTGTTGCTTGTTTTTGGTTTGATTCATCAAGGAGACACAGGTAATTTCTTTCATTTTAGTATCATAGTATGTGATTCTGATAAGGATCATAGACATTTCTAGAGGCTGGCCCAGTCTAGAACTCCTGAAGGGGTCCAGCCAGCGGGGTGGGGACCACAGGTGTTACTCAGGGAGCCTAAATGTGAAACTATGACATATACAGCATAGTAGTGAAAGGGTTTCAGATGCTAAATAGTTAAGAACTGGGCCAAGAGTTGAAAGCAAATGAACTCTACAAAGTAATTTTTTTTTTCCCCACAGTAGTTGATCTGTAGTAACAAAACTCAAACAACTTCATTTAAAATATACTGCTTATTTAAGGCCATCTATATGGAAAAGCTATGTTTCTGTCAATCTTTCACTGCAAAAAGCCTAAGACAAGCATTTTGGGGGCCAGAAGAAAACTAAGAGGCTTTGCAACTCACAGAAGGAAGTGGCAGAAACTAGCAAGCCCCCTTACTTGGGTACACTAAATAGCTACTCTACAACAGCTACTAGAAGTATACTAGGTTTTTCTAGGGATTTAGGGCCAGATTTGAAGGCAGGTGCATGCATCATTTGTGTGTACACCATTAAGAAGAAATATTTCTAAGATAAGATATGGGACTTACAAGCCCTATTTTATCTATGCTTTATCATTGTGAGGAAAACATTATAATGATTACCAGTGTAAATACTATGGTAATTTCTGGCAGCTTTCTATAAGTTTTGCTCTTATTTTTGGGCAAGTTCTTGAATGGGCCAAGAAATATTTTCTTGGGTCAAGGTGAAGTTTAAAACAGTGTGCTGCAGTGTGTCTGCTGTCTCAAAATGAAATTAACTGTATTTTTACCACTAAGAGTATTAAAATTACTGTTTTCTCCAGGAAAAAAATATACAGTGAACTCTGTTTTGCAGCAGGTTCTTATGGGACTTAGTAATATTTATATATGCTAGATAACTCACATGCATGTCAAAAAAAAAACCAGCACAGATTTACTTGAATTCTGGGACAAGAAATTGACTGTTTTTCTTGAAAATGTGTGGAACTGCTTTATCACAGTGCTTTATTCTGCAGCCTTAAATTCCGAAAATTCAGGAGCTTTCTAGCTAGATAATAACACACACTGTTTTTCTTACATATCTTTTGCTAATGTAGTGCTTTTGTTTGCTATATGTGCTTGTGAGTTTGGAGCTTTATGTGATTATATTAGGTTTGGTCACTGAGACTATAAACATCATTAACATTTTCATAAAACCAAGCTGTGGCCCCTTAAACTCAGTTGTCACTGCACTAACAAATTACTACAAGTAGTTTTCCTGTAACATTCTCTTCACAGAGGAAAAGCTGAAAAGATAAAAATAACATTATTTTCTGTCTAAATTACTGAGTTCCTGTAGAAATACATCCATGTAATAATGCTGTTCCATATGTTACTGAAATTTGGATCTTCGATCTTGATGACTAATCTGATCTCCTTTGAGAGATGTAGCTGAAATGAAATGTAAAACAAACAGAAATGCAATATCAAAAGGGCCTCAGAGCATGCTGCTTCTGGATTTTGGAACTGGTGATAAAACATTCAGTCTGAGAAAAAAATCAGTTAGAAAAGTTATTTTACTAAATGCAACATGATGCAGTTTTGCAGTTTTTATCTTCTGCTACATGTATCCATTTTTTAAACTGTGTTCAACAAATTTAGCCTTGGTCATGCAGATTACACTGGTTTGCAACATGCAGTCCAAAAATAATTTGCAGAAATGTAGCATGCAATTGGTTTTCAAAGCATGATTATTAAATCAGTGCTTAATTTTATCTTTTGATGTAAGTGGTGAGATCCTTGTAAATTTAGATATGACTATGCACTGGGGTACAGTAAAAAATTTAAGCCAATAATTTAATTACTAAAACCTGCAGGACAGAGCTCCCAAAGCTCTTGGCTAGTTTTAATCAAATTTATCTGGTGGACTTAGCCATGAAAAACAGGAGTATTCATATTGCACATGAAGTGAGGAGGACAATCAGCAATCACCAACTGGGACAGCCAAATGAAGGAATAATTTCAGTGCATTCACCAATTCATTCTTAAGGGTGGTCAGAAGAGAATCCTTATAAAGACAGTGAATAACTATTCGGATCTTCCAGTAACACTTCAAAATGCAAACAGAACCGTCTGTGTTGGAAGGGACTTCAAAGTTCATCTCATTCCAACCCCCCTGTCAGGGGAAGGGGCACCTCCAGGTTACTCAGAGCCCTGTCCAGCCTGGCCTTGAACACTTCCAGGGATGAGGTATCCACAGCTTCTCTGGGCAACTTGTTCCAGTGCCTCACCATCCTCACAGCGAAGAATTTCTTCCTAGTATCTAATCTAAATCTATTTTTTTGAGTTTGAAGCCATTACTCTTTGTCCTATTACTATAGACAGTGGTAAAAACTCTCCATCATTCTTAAAAGTCCCCTTCAGTATTTCATTAATGCTCAATAAGGTCTCTCTGAAGCCTGAAACATGTGAGGTGTGGCTGTATTACCTAGAATTCATTTTACACTAACTATGAATAAGCAAAGCTATAGCTAAATGAGATTTGATTGTATCTTACATAAGACTGTAGGAAAGTCTGGGTTCTTGCAGTGCTTTTGAGGTCTCAGGATACTCCTTTCCACTGTTGGAGCTGTCTTATGCACAGAAGAACACTGTCCTGTCACTACAGGGTAATGACAGTGATCCTCTGGAGGATCCTGTATGCATGGAATAAATGTTTTTATGTGGCAGCAAATAATTTTGTCTATGATTTTGGTGTTCTCAGAGTCCTTACTTCTGTACAAAGATCTTAATGCTATTTTAAGAAGGCAAAATAGACCTCCTTATTGCAAAAATTTGCATTGAGGAATATTTTATTTGTAATATGCATTTTAAAATTGCCATGGCAAGAAATGGCTTTGACTTTGAAGAAGAATCATTTCAAATAGTTAACCATGAATTACTCTACTAAGAAGAAAATAATTATAGGTTGGACATAGCTGTTCCAAATGAGATATATGGAGTTGGTGACTATTGAAAAAATAATGCCACCTGGTAAAAGCTGAAATAAATCTAAAAAAGAACTTTCTCTTACAGTCAGGATTTAACTGTGGTGTTTTAAAATGTCTCCAATTTCAAACATGCAAATTTCTTCTAGACAGAATTATTAGTGGGATTATATTGTTGAATTACGAATTCCTCGATGTAATAATTAAAGAAGGTAGTTTTATCTTTTAAAAGAAACTTGTGATTAAGTCTTGTCTTAATATCTGAGCTTTTGCACAGAACTACTGAGAACACTATAGATACCTTTTGAAATCATGAAAATGTTGATCTTGCTTGCCCAAGGTGGCATCCATGCACCATTAAATTGAAAAGAATAATTTAACAGTTTCTCTTTAAAATCATACTTAGGGAAACATAGATAGGTTGAATAGTCTAAGATTGTGTACTGTTTTTCAAGGACTCATTTATTTGAAAAGCACCTGAATACTGCAAGAAGAAATCCTTGTAATTTAATTTTTTTAACTACTTACAATTTAGGTTTTTATTGCATAAACACATGCTTGCAGCTTTCATAACTTGAAATTTTCAACGAAAGACTTAAATGTTACAGTGAATTGATGATTTTTGGTGCCTCTGTAAATGCCATTCTCAAGGTGATTTTTTCATGCCTAAATAACCTGATGTACATTCTTTCCAGTGACTTTTACTGACATATATTCATCATATGATATTGCTTATGCACATTACTAGCCTATAATGTGTTGTTGAAGGCTGGTTATGGGAGCGTTTGCTTGAGTATTTATCCCTATTATATTTGTCATGCCAGTTCTACAAAACCCCCTGATGTTTTGCTTTGTTACCAGTAATTCCGGTTTTTTCCAGTTTAATCTTTGCTTTCATTTTTTGCCTAACTAGTGGGCTTTAGAAAAAGGTAGTAGTGACTTCTACGCAAAGGCAGGTGAATGAAACTTGTGACGTGTAGTCAGACACACAGAAATAGTAACATTTGCAGTCAGAGAAGTTAAGATGATGGCCTTCCTCTAAAGCTTAAAGCCAAAACTATTTCTTGGTGGAAGTGGATCATGGTTTTTGTGATAAAAATATAAGATATTTATCATTAACTGAAATAAGACTGTGATATGTACTTTTTCACTGCTATTACATTTTTAACTTCTTACATTTTATAGCACAAGTCAGAGCACTAAAAAACGAGCCAGAGGCTGTTCAAGTGTTTAAACTCTGCATCCTTATGAACACATTAGTTGCATTAACTCACTCTAGAGCCAATGTGTATTATCTTAATGCAAAATGTGAGAGTGCTCCCATCTTTTGTTTGTGGTTAAACTGCTGTTGTGTTGGCCTATCTTTTAAATGTGAGTAATACTTTCTGCTGATTTTTTTAGTGTTACCTTCCGGATGTTTCTAAAAGGTTTGATTTTGAACTGTGAAAAAATTATATGGAGCATCCAACCACAGAATGTAGACCTTCTAGAAGAGCATTTAGAATTTCTAAAATCTGCAATAAATTCCAAATATACAGGATGTTGCATTGTTTTGATATTAAATTGTTTTAAACTGCTGCAGCAACTTCTTACCCAACAACTTAGTATTTAGCTGTGCTTTACCAATTTTTTCTTCACATTATTGTCATAAAAACCCTTTCCTTATAATGTTAATATTAATTAGCCTGATATTAATCTGTTGTCATTTCACCTCAGTGTTTTAGAACTTTCATTCTTATTTGATCTAGAAACCTATAAATTATGAGTAATTTAAAGCAACTCAAAAGTATTGTGAAGAAGTAAAGTTAAACTAAGGATAATGTGGAAGAGTCATTCCCTTTAGGAACAATGCAACCAGATCACTCTGAGTAAGGTCTTCCAACTTTCCAAAATGAATAAGTCTGTCTATTCTCATTGTTTAGAAATCTAACTTTAAAAAAGGAGGAAAAAAGTCTCCTTTCAGAATTTAATTGCCAAAATGTGTTTATAAAAAAAGGCAATGAAAAAATGGGGCATTTAATTATGATTTTAAACGATTTAAATTCCAGTGCACCTGTTTAATCAAAAGAAAATAATGTATGCACAGTAAAGTCTTTCTATTATGCTTTTGATGACAATAGCAGGTATTAAGAAACTATAATGGGAAGAGAATATCTAACGTTTTGTTATGTCAAGAGACGTAAGAACTATTGTATTGGATAAGTTTTACAAATTTCTGCTATATGAAGCCATATATTTCCAATTCAGCTTCATCTGATTACCTTCTAAAGTTAAATGCTCCCCTGAATATACAGTTAGATATTTGGTGTATCCTTGGTATCCTCGTAAGAAAAATGTATTATCCTCAGATAAATACATCTGTCCAGAGTATTGCAAAGCTGTTACTCTGACACATGAGCATTTTCTGCTTACAGTACAGGAAAGCTGTAATTACAGGGTTCAGTACTTTCTCCTTCTTTTCATATAACTACACCCTCACTCTGTGAAGAGCTTGGGTTATGCTGGACTGTAATTGTACAGTGAACAGAGTTGCTATATAAATTATCTGTGCTTCCTTACTACTGGGGCTGGAATGTGTGAAGGGGTAGACTGTTGCAGAGGGAGATGGGATTCTAGAACTTGAGTGCTGTGCTGAATTCTTCTGCACTTGGATAGAGTTTGTGCAGGGTACAGATTAGGTTACTGGAAGTGGAGACTATGAGGTATTACTTGGAGTAGACATGAGCATTCATATGTGACCATTCATCAGTAGAATGGGAGAGGTGCTTTCAGCAAGGATACTACTCTGTGCTGCCAAGTATTCTGCAATAGTGCAATAGGCCTCTCAAACTGGGAACTCAAATCTGGTTTTAATCCCTGTCCCAGTCTGATGATACATTAAATAGGGTAGTATCTATGCATCAAAGTATGTCAGCTAAATATTTTCTGAAATGTTTTAAGTATTTAAGTGTTTTAAGTATTGTTTTAAGTATTTTTAAAATATTATCCTTATGTTTGTGAAGCAATAATTCAAGCTTTGAAGTGTATCATAAGTTAGATATAAGGTCATTTATTAGTAGATACAATATTGAAATAACAGGTTTATTTCTATTCTGTGCCCCAAAGAGACAGGGAGATAGAAAAATGATTTATGAAACTTAATGGTTAAAATTCATGGTTAACATTAATACCAGTATTTTCAAACTTTTTACATACCTGACTTTAAAAATTTTAAGAAAATTTTTCTATCTGTGAGAGAATTTTTACATGTGTGTTTATGCTGTAGCTTTAGCATAGCAGATAAGGGGGGAAAGCACTTGTAAATGAGTTAGCCTTTTGTAGGATGAACTGAAAACAGGATACTGAATATTCTGGACTGGTGGTTCAGAAAGTGCTTGTAAAATAGGAAAAGGACTTAGTTTCTCTTTAATATAACTTTTGTCTAGCTGTTTTTCCCTGACTGCATAGCTTGTATTCAACAACTTCACATTACTGAAATTGTTGAGTTGATATGTATTTGAAAATACCTATCTGTGTAATATTTGTCTCGTCCTTTAATGTGGCTCAGTTTTATTGCCCAGTTCTGCAGCAGATTATGGATCTGTACAATCTTAACAGATACACAAATTAATTACCTTTTTCATAATGGTTTTATATATCCTTTTTTCATCCAATTCACTTAAAATTCCAAGCAGAGTGGAGTATACTATGATTTAAAGAAATAATTCATTTTAATTTCTTTTGACTTGTTTTTTTATTGTTCAGTCTCTAGCCTGCACAGGTTCAGCCTTTTCTGCAAAGTATTAAGAGTCTCATCACTCCAAGAAGCACAGTTCCATGAGCAACGCACACTTTGTCTGCTAGAGTACTGTGCTGGTTCCAGCCAGGACAGGGTCAGTTTTTGCAGCAGCCAGGAGGGGGCATGGCTAGGGCACAGAGGTTATTCTATACTACCTCAGACCATGCTCAGGGGTTGGAGGGGAACGGGCTCAGTTGGTTGGGTGGCGCAGCAGAGCGAGCGGTCGAGTAGTATCTGTTCTGTGTGGTGATCACTCACATGCGAATCAGTCGCTTCTCTTGTACACCGTATTATTAATATTGTTGCTATCACTGTTCATTTTCTTATTTCATTGCTGTTTCCATTTAATTGTTTTTATTTCAACGTGTAATCTTTACCTTTTATGCCTCCAATTTTCCTCTCCTTCCTACTGCAGCAGGAAGGGGAGGAGGACAGGGAAGTGAGCAACTGGTGCTTGGTTTGGAGTGTTTCAGTGGGAATAATAATATGGGGAATGCCATTCCTAAACCACAACAGGTAGTTAATATGGTTTGTTGTGGATGAGACTCATGACTCCAATCCAGTATATCTCAGGTGTTGCAAGAGCCAGGGAGGTGCATATACCTTGTTATAGATCAAGTCATTTGACCAGCCTCGCATCCGCTCCATGCTCTACTTCTGTGGTACTTGTTGGCTGATGGGTTGTAAGCTGGCACGACTGTTTTAACAAAAATAGTGAATATTTTGTGATTGTATTGTAAAGAGATAACATTCACCTGAATTACTTCCCTTAAAAGAAACAAAACCCCATCAATTTTTTTAAATATCCCGAATAACAATTAAGTGCATCATTTACACGATGATTTCCCCTTAACAGTTCCAAATTCTCGATTAGCAAAGCTTGATCCCTTAACTGACCTCTGAACGCTCACGGGTTTTTTTAAACTACAGTTTAGGTGCTGATTGTTGAAAATACTCTTACAATTTTTAAAAGAATCTTCTTGTTTTGTCTAATTCATCTTTATTGAATGCAATTGAGTGTCTTTTTTATTAAGGTGAACTGGAGAAAATTTTCCTGCTCTTCTTCATACTGCTACCAGTCAATCTCTTACAAAAAATATTCTGAATGTAAAATAATATTGGGTCTGGTCTCAAGCCCATTATTTATGTACTACAGATTAGAGCAGATCATTTTGGGCTTCTTGCCACTGTGATCCAGATGTATCCATTATGGAGAACATGCTATCTATGCTGTTGCCTACATCCTAGAGTAGTTACCTTGTGACATGCAGTGTCTTTGCATTTCAAAATCCAAATTAATACCATCTGTTTAAGGCTATTTAATTCTCTTTTCTGTGGCCTAAGGAAAACAAAATGATTTTTAAAAGCTGATGTATTACTACAATGTTCATTCAAAGAGGTCAGCTACAGCTTCTTGTTAAAATTCAGCAGAAAAATTCTAAATAAGCTACATTTGAACAATTTTGCAGTTATATTAATTCAAACATATTTACATGTCTGAGAAAATAACTGTGAAAAAACTTTATATTAAATTTTCAGTCTTACGTATAGTTTGCCTTTAAGATTTGTAATCTAGCCGAGGTCATTCTCCTCATTCATGTTTTTGCACTTTAGCATTATGATTCATTCTTTGCACAAACATGAATGCTGTACCTTCAATGCCACTTACTTATGGTGTTAAAATGAGTGAATAAATGTCAGAACTGAACCAGTCTTAACTGTCAAATGTAAGCTTCTCTAGCATTCATGGCTAATGCGCTAATCATTGGTGCAAAACATGGAAATAATTTGCTTTCCCTGCATGTTTTTACTGGCCAAGATGCATAGAGGAGTAGTGTGCTCAGTCATAATCATGCTCCACAAAGGCTAGAAATGTTCCCCTTGAGATGCCAATCAGTAGGCTAGCCAAAGTGAAGACAAGCCCAATGACAAGTGAGAATGAAAATACTTTATTTTCTATTGATGAGTGGTGACATATCATTTTTTGGATCCTTGGCTGCGTACTGTGGGGCTACATGATGGAAGACGGTGATGGCCCTAGATGAGGCTCTTCACAGCTCATTTAGCCCAGATGTAGCCATGTGAGTACCAGCCTAGGCGTTTTCCCACAAAATTTGTGTGCTGTCAGAAGTGGATTGGAATACGAAAAGGATTACAGTGCAGTCACGTGAGAAAATAAGGGATATAATTTCATATAACCACATGAATCCAGGTGCAGAAGAGGAATTAAGTGAAATATTAAGGGTACTTTCAGTATGGGTAGATCAGTACGTATTTTAGCTAATAAGAGCAGAGTGAGGTTTTATTTAAGCTTGGGCTCACCCCCTTCAACTTTCAGCTGACAGATCAAATTTATTTATATGCTTCCTACCAATGCTTAACACAATACATATCTTATTTAAACTTACTTTTGCCAAGGTCCACTGATGTGCTTGCATCTGACATATCATCCTGTTTCAGAATACAGATGAATATGAAAAGCCTTCCCTGTTAATTTATCAATTATACTTTTTTGTAGTCTCTATAGAAAAAAATTAAAGTACTATTTAGTACTTTATTTAGAGGTCACGCTCTAAGAGGTTTACATACTTTTTTTTTTTTCAGTATGATTTTTTTTTCCTAAGAAACTCTGCTGTTGTTACTGAAAGTCAGATATTCTCTTAAGCAGAGGTTCTTGAATCCTCTGAATGGAAGCCAAGCATTGCTTCACATGTTTTGGGGGTTTGCACTTCCTTTTCATATTGCCCATTGCCTCAGAAGGTGCAAAGAGGGAAGAAACAACCAGACGGGCAAAGTTTCTTTTATCTTGAGAAAAGCTGTAAAGTAAGTGTCTCTCCTGTCTGGCTTGTGCTGGAACAACATCTCCCGTGATAGCCCCATCCTTTGCTAAAATATAGAAAAAATAATTTGTGCTTATACAAGTAAAGATTGTATATGGCAAGATATGTAAATGTCAGAATTAAGGTTTAACTGTGTTACAGTTCTAAAAAAATTGTTCTATTTAAACTATTAAGACTGGTTTTTTATTTACTCAGAAGTAGTCAAAGGCTCTCATCTGGTAATACGATTTAAGTGATCTCAAATGTAATAAGCAAATACGTATTTGACAGTGTAACTATCTACACATTGTATTTGTCTTCTAATCATACTAAATTATAACTTATTTGAGAAAATATAAAACAAAGAGTGCAGAACTGGAGTTATTATGTCTTTTAGGTAATATTAACGTCCCTGTTTGTGTATTACATCAAGAGGTTTGTGTACAAAAAAGTTAAGTTTTGTGATGGTTGTTATCATATTGTATGCAATACAGAGGCAAGTATGTAACATTTAATGTGCTGGGGATTCTGTGAGAAGCAGTAATTATCTCAGTAAATTTTATATTTTGTTGAGCTTCCTCTAAAGGGACATATGCCTTTCCTACTTCTTTATGGTATCACACAGTGATCCTTAGAAGCACACTGAAAATACAGTGGCTGAAAGGTAAAAAAGTAACATTGTCTTTCAATATACAGACATATTATGACAAAATATATGTGGTTTATTTACACTAGGTAATAGTTTTTGTAGGTTTCCTGGTTTTGTTTCAGATTTTTAGTGCAGCTAATCCAAAAATAGTGTGAAAACAGTGTACTCTGTATGCAGCTCTATACTTCCTGGAAGTTGCACTAATATGGAAATATAGTAATTAATTTTTATAAATAATTTATACATTATACCAGCACTTGAAAAATTTACTTTTATTTGGTATTGTTTTGTACTCTCAGTAACATGACAGGATAACTGT
>JAWMRA010000090.1:2608780-2623555 GCA_035584735.1 Pseudotriccus pelzelni | reverse complement strand
TCTGTCTTGCATAAAACCCAAGATCATCACTCTTTTTCACTGCCTGTCAACTAGTTTGACCTTAACTAAGCCTTAATGATAAGGTCCACAGGATTACTACACCTGAGAGAAAAATCTGTAAGACAGACTTTCTGATTAATCACTGGTTGTGTTCAAGAAGGTTTTGTTATTTTTGTGAATATTAGAATTTATGTAGTCTCTTACAACTGCTGATTGCTAAAACTGCAGTTCATTTTTTTTCTTCAGATGGATAGCTCTTTTTGTGTTAAACTGTACAATTTTTTACCCTTCTGTTTGGAAGGACACACATAGAGGGAGACAGGTCTAACTTGTTTCCTGTTTGCTCCTGGAGCATTTGGAGAAAAGACTGTTGAGAAAGAGAGGGAAAAGGAGAAAAAAAGGAATGTCAAGGGCAGCAGTTTGATGGCTGGGACTTTGAGCAACCTAGTGTAGTGGAAGGTGTCCCTGCCCGTGATGGGAGGTTGGAATGAGACGATCTTTAAGGTCCCTTCCAACCCAAACCATTCTATGAGTCTGTGAATTTCAAACATGGATCATTGAGGAGAGGAAAATAACAAACACCCCATATGAAATCGACAATCAAATAGTTGGCAAACAGTGTGGAGTGAAAATCCCACAAAATAGTTCAAGATTTACCTTGTATGCTATCTTATTTTATCAAAACTGTCAGAAGCTGCTAACAGTGCCCATTTAATGAGATATGCTTAGTGGTATCCCTTCTTTGGTTCAGGCCGGATGGAGAGCTCTTGCTGCTGGAATACAGGCACTCAAGACACAGGAAAGTTGGAGAAAACTTCTGACGTCTCAAAATATCTGTGTGCTGAGACTCCTTATTAAAAATTCTTCTTTTGAAATTGAGTTCTGGAAATGAATCTCTGCCACACCAGCTTCTCCTCCACTGAAGTACTGTGCAGTTTAGAGAAGCTCACCTGACAATATGACCAGGAAGGATTGGGAAGCCAGAGGAAACATCTCATTAGTCACCCCTTTTAAAACAGAGTAAAACTATCCAAAGTGATCTTTATTAATTTAATGTCTTTGTATTTCTAATGAAATCACTTGCAACAAAGAGAAGAGGTAGAGCACAAGGAAAAAACTGAGCTGAAGGATTGTTTTGTTCCTTTGCTTCTTCAGTGAAAACCAGACTGCACCTGTTAAGAAGACTGTGAACTCTAGGCCACAGTAATCTTTCTGTGTCTTGTTTTTCAGTCTGTTAAATAGACATACATTTCTCTGTGTTGCTGTTTTGAGAAGAATATATTAAAAAATCAAATGTGTGTGTTTATTGTGTCACTGGAAATCTCCACACAGAAAGCTGAAAAAGTGCATTGCCAATTCTCTTATAAGGAGACAGTTAGAAGTCATTTAACCGTATCTCCTTCTTCTGAGCACTTCAAAGACAGAAAGACATATGTTTACTCATCCCATTGTCATATATCAATGTAGTGTTGCCCTTACCTATGTACAAACTTTCTTCCTTTTCCATGTTGGCATGACCCTCTTTTTTTACCATATCTAATGCTTTATTCCTATACTCCTAGAGCTCTACAAGTTTCAGCCTATTTTGAATAGGTTCTTTTTGCAAAAGAATATCCTTACCTGTCCTGCAGGTAGTGTTCCCTTACCTTCCTGCAAATGAGACACAGCAAGGAAGCTTCTCCTTGTTTTGCAAACCCTGTTTGCTTCCTGGGTTTTTCCTTGTTTCATCAGATCACAGGAGGGAGTCTTCATACTCCTGAGTGTCACCAAATGCCAGCGAGGACTTCCACACTGGACTTCTGCATCCTTAAACAAAGCTATAGATTTAATTGCTCATGTTAATGGAAAACATGTGGAGAAAAAGCCAAACTTTGATATGTCTTCCTTTTTTACTCATAGAAAGCTCTTCCATAGCTTCATATTGCCTAGTTTGCTAGAACTAGATCTACAATCTGAAAAAAAAAAAGGTAACAAATCTACATGTAGTTAGCAATGGTATGAAGTTCAACAAGGTTGCAAATAGGTGGGAATAACTACATGTATTTATTCTGGGTTTGAGGACATCAAACAGTGGAGCAGTTACCCAAAGATGCTGTGGACTTTCTGTCCTTAGAAAGTCAAGACTTCACTGGACATGGACCTGAGCAAACTGATATAGTTACACTTGGTTTTGGTGCAGGGTTTGGTTAGATGACTTCTAGAGATCTCTTCCAGGTTTGATGGTGAATAGCAGTGAATGTGTTCAGACTCCGATGGAGAATGTTTGCATATGGTATTGAGCAGCTTTAACCTATGGAACCTAGCTGAAGACCAGGCTGGGAAACTTGTGAAAGTCTATTGTCCAGTGCTCGAAATGACAGTGAAGAGCTTTAGCAGACAGTTGATCTCACACCAGAGTGACACCACTTGGAAGATTAAAAGGAGCAGTTTTATTAGTAAGATTGAGAAAAATCAGTGCTGCTAGTAAAACTGAGAAACATTAAAGCCAGATCAGAAGATAAAGACTGATGTAAATTCTTGAGGACTTGAGACTGTGTGATCCGAAAGAAGAGTACTTTGTGGGAGTCAATACATGAATATTAAAGGACCATCCAAATGCACTGGACAAAGCTCCAGTATACCAGTGCCTTGGCTGGCAAAAGGGCACTCATGTCTGAAATGGGTGAAATGTGGTGACCTACAGCACATATGAGTGGATGCTTGTGCTTCAGACTGGCTTTGACTAAGGACACAGGTCCTTTTCCCCTTCTAATATCATCAGTTAAATCAGATACAAGGTAATGTTAACCCCAACAGCCACTTTCATCAATTATTAAATTGGAAAGTTATTATTTCCATAAGAAAATTATATACTACAATAATATTTGGCATGTGCAATTTCATGACAATTGACTATTTTATGCACAAGTTTGGGCTAAAGATTGATACATTATGGTAATATTCAATTTTAACTAAAAGGCAACCACTGTGCCCCCATCATTGAGCTGTAATTCTTACCTAAACTTCAGCTAGATTTTTCACCAGATTTTTTTTGTATGATTTAAAGTACCATGTAGATACGTTACAGAATCTTCATTTAAATATATATTTAATGAGAAATGTTTTATAATTTTAATGAGTCTTAAAAGTCTTTTGATGAGCAGTCAGTGTAATTATGGTATTTAAAAGGAGTGGATAAATGCATACGTTTTAATTTACCTTCCTCACAACTGAGTTTTCATGCTGGGTATTTTTAACATGAAGAATTGTTTCATTTTGTGTCAGTTTATCCTCCTCTTCCTTCCAGAAAATGTTTTATCTCTGAAATAAAATTAAATATGCATGATACTAGTAGTATTGGATAATATTGTAATAGCACAGTTAAAAATCAATCCAGGAGATGAAAATTATTTTGATTTTGTTAAGGAAGTAACAAAACTGATGGTTTGTTATCCAGAAGTAAATTACAGAGTCGCTGTGTCCTATATGTGTTGTCTCTGTTGTGTTTGAGGAAATTACCTGCAAAATTTCTGCAGAAGACATGATGCGCTAGGTACTATGCTATCAGCAATCTGCTTCACTACCGCAACATAAAGAAAGAGAGAGGCTCAGCAAATTTAGGAAAATAAGGACATTATAGAAATAGCAGTTAAAAGGGAAAAACTGGGCTTGTCATTGCATTATATGCTGTATCACACAACCTACATGAAGACCATTAACTGTCCCATGCTGAGCCTTACAATTCGTTGTTCAGAAGCAGTACATATTAGCTCCTAATTAATTGTTACTTTTACCTAAACACATAAAAAAAGAAAAAAATTAGCTTTTTGTTAATGAAAACTGAGCTGAGTCTTTAACACAGAATAGATAAACTAATATTAGTACAATGACCCTAAAAAAAGCAGTGAACAAGAATATTGTTTCTCAGGACCAATGTCAAATGTCTTCTCCTGAAGTGCTCCAGGAGGTTGGCCTTTCCCCATGGTCCGCAGATCTTTATATTTGCTTACTGAATGAGTACTTCAGGTAAAAAAATACTTGATTATAGCACAACGTGTCAACAATTCCTCTGCTCTGATTTGATCTCATTTGGCATGCAAATTGCTGGCCACGAAGTAGCCATTCCCAATCAGCAAAATGTTTTAGTATTTTACCCAGGAAAGAATATAAAAGAAGGGTAAAAATATAATGATACTTGCTTAAAATACTGTCCTACATCCAGCAAATTGAGGTCATACTTCCAAGCTTTGTATGGATCTTTGCAGATATTTCCACCTTGCAGCATTCACCAGCAGTTAATATAAACCCTCTTTTGTATCAGCAAAATTTCCCTCCTCCTTTTGCGAAAGAATGAAAATTGATTCTTTTCTATTAAATTACTTTTATGTCATTCACTGTCCACCTTTTAAGTGTATCTGTGCTTTGCAAGTAGATACTTGTATAATAGCATGTATGTACTGTCATCTTCGTATCTTACATGTGTACTGTCATATGGGAAGGTTTAAGTTATTTTAATTTCTGTTATAGAATATGTCTATTAGACTTTTCTTCTAAATATTTAACCTCTTATTTTGAACATAATTTATTACAAAGTGAAGTAGCCTCAGATTTCTACACAGCTTTCCAGCAGGTGCCAATTCCACTTTGCCATGCACCAGTGTGTAACTTAGTAGCACCAAATAGAGTTCTAGCTGTGTTCCTACAACTTTTTCTGGTGTTTTTGTTTTTTGGTTTTTTGTTTTTCTTTATGTTGAAGCACACTTAAATATTTTAATATGATTTTTCCACAAACCTCTTTATTTGTGGGTCTCTTTGACTTAGTTTTCCATTTGTGAAAAATTGTTGACTTTAATAATTTCCATAGTTGATATGTCTGTCTAATAAACACTGATTTTTACATGCTTAACATGGTCTGCAATACCATTTATGGATATTGAGAATACTAATCTAGAAACAGCACATAATTTTCTTCTGTCATAAACAAATAAATCTGTGCTGATTAATATCATTGCCACAAAGCTTCTATGAATATACTTAAAATTAGACTATCAGAAACTGATAATTTTATCCTTTATTTTTCTTCATATGTTTGAGGGGTTTTTTTGTTATTGACAAAAGAATCTTTTAAACAGCCTTAACACCTTCATAAACTTTCCTGGGAACTCCTTTACTCTTTTTATGTTTTTGTTTCATCCAACTTTCTATGCACATAGGTCTTGTTCCTTTTATCCTCACGCCTTCTTTTTTTTTTTAATTTCAGCTGGTTTCATGAAGCAAAATGCTTTTAGTCTTAAAAATATCTTCATCTCTGAAATAATTGCATAACTTACTTTTTCAATTTACTTGTATTTCCCTGTATTTAATATATTCCTTTAAGATAAAGACTCTTTGCGTGGACCCATCTCCACCCATATCTTGTTCTTTCTCACGGCGTGTTACGACCACGTGGTTGGCTCCACAGGCATCCAGCTATTCGTACTTGAGCCCCAGATTCTACCATCTGTCAAAGGGGCTCTTACGCTCATAACAATCTCTATGTACCCATTATAAGCACTTCATCTCTTCCTGTGAAGTGACTCAGTCACTAAAAAATGGTGTAAGTACACAAAAAAAATAATACTTTTACACAGTGCCCACTTTTATCTTCATGGTTTCAGTCATATCTGTGGCTGTTTCAGATACATCTGAATCAGAAAAACTGCTCTTCATGATGAAATACACATTGCAAGTGCCAGTTGCAGCAGATACAGTAGATTTTATGATCCTAAGGCTCTTCGTCATTTCTGAATCTGTCGTGCTTGTTAAAAATACTGGATAATTAAAATAATTTCAATACATTTTTGACAGTTTATTCTTTTAATATTTTTATCCCAGAATAAAATGCACATGGTGCTCCACAGTTATATAGTAAGAATGCTATTTGCCTTTAGCAGAAATATAGGGAAAATTAGAATTTCAAAAAAAAAAAGAGAGGAACATTACACTAAAATTAGCTTGATGGTCTTATTTATTTATTTATTTATTTACTTGGTGGCTGTTTGTGAAGGCATTATTCTTTTTCTGAAAGCACTGAACTTTGTGCTGATTTCTGATCTTTAGAAATACAAAGTGCATTATCAGGTGTTCAAATATGGCAATGAATTTTTACATTTTTTATCTCTTTGCTACCTCAAATCTGTCCTAAACTGCCTTGATCTAATGCTGTTGCATAGCAGCATGTTCTCTGAAATGTGCAAGCAGCTGCAAAGAAGTTAATAGGCTACAGATTCCTGTTTCAAATGCTGAGAATGGCATTAAGAAATAGTAATTTTCCACATATTGTAGGCTCCACCTGTATCTGGGTTTTTTGGGGCATCTTCCAAAATTTCTTATGTGGTATTTGGATGGTCAGCAAAACCTCTACTTTGGACTTCCAGAGAGTAGATTCCAAGCCATTCTCCATCACTTATGATCCGTTCTGGCTAACTGGGGAGATACCAGATTAGTAGGACCTCCACAAGAAGAGATGGAAGGAGGATCTGTGGAACTACAGCCTGACCTCAGTATCTGTCAAGATTATGGAACAGATCATCTTGAGTGTCGTCATGCAGCACATACAGAACAACCAGGGAATCAGGCCCAGCCAGCATGGGTTTAGGAAAGGCAAGTCCTGCTTGACCAACCTGATCGCCTTTTATGACCAGGTGACCTACCTGGTAAGTGAGGAAAGCCCGTGGATGTGTCTGCCTGGAGTTCAGTAAAGGCTTTGGCACTGTCTCCAGTGACATTCTGCTGGAGAAGCTGCCAGCCCCCAGCTTGGACAGGTGCACTCTCCACTGGATTAAAAACTGGCTGGAGGGCTGGGCCCAGAGAGTGGTGGCAAATGTGCTGCATCCAGTTGGCAGCCGGTCACTAGTGGGATTCCCCAAGGCTCAGTTGTGGACCCAATCCTGTTAAATATCTTTAGTGATGGTGTGGACGAGGGGATCAAGTCTACCCTCTGTAAGTTTGCGGACGACACTAAATTGGGCGGAGTGTTGATCTGCTGGAGGGTAGGAAGGCTCTGTAGAGGCATCTGGACAGGTTGGCTCAGTGGGCCGAGGTCAGCTGTAGGAGATTCAATAAGACAAAGTTCCTGCACCTGGATTCCATCAACCCCATTGCAGTTCTACTGGCTGGGGGAAGAGTGGCTGGAAAGCAGCTCAGCAGAAGAGGAGCTGGGTGTGATGGTTGACAGCCAGCTGAACATGAGCCAGCAGTATGAGTAGGTGACCAAGAAGGCCAATGGCATCTTGGCCTTCATTAAAATAGTGTGGGCAGGACCAGGGCAGTGATCATCCCCTTGTACTTAGCACTGGCTGCTCCTCAAATCCTGTGTCCAGTTCTGGGCCCTTCACTTCAAGAAAGACATTGAGGTGCCAGAGCAAGTCCAGAGAAGGGCAGTGGAACTGAGGAAGGGTCTGGAGTGCATGTCCTGTGAGGAGCAGCTGAGGGAGCTGGAACTGTTTAGCCTGGAGAAAAGGAGGCTCATGGGAGACCCCACTGCTCTCTACCTGAAAGGAGGTAGCTGGGGGTCTCTTCTCCAAGGCAGCTAGTGATAGAACAAGGGGAAAGAGCCTTAAGTTGCACCAGGGTAAGTTCAGGTTGGACATAAGGAGAAATTTCTTCACTGAAAGGGTGGTCAGGCATTGGAACAGGCCATCCTACACTAACGCTTTCTTTCTCCTGTCTTAAGGAATTAATCAAATCCTCCCTGAATCACTGTATTGCAGCATTACAGAGCGCTGTACATATTCCCTTGTTCTCCTCACATCTCTGACCAAAGCTACAATGTAGCACTTGGTCATGACTGGCAAAGGCCAACATGTTAAACTTTTTGGAGGCATTTTCTTGATTTTTAGCTTTGAAATGTATTTTGCTTTTGAAAATTACATAAAAGCAAGTGTGCATTCATTAAAAATGTTCACAAAATTGGTGTTTTCTATGCCAGTAAAAGTTGTGAACACGTCTTCATGGATTTCCTGGTTGCAGATCTACATGCACATAATCCCAAGCAAGTTCCCAGGGAGAATAAATATTGTTTAGATTATAGCAGCAACAAACCTGTGCAGTTCAGATGAGTTTACCAACCATTTCCATGGTGTTACTGTTTTCTTACATGTCTTTTTTTGCATCCATATCCTCCCTGCTTTGTTACTTCTACTTCAGACATCATGTGTATCTTACACAACAAGCTCTGTAGTGGTCTTTTTGCTTTATCTCTTGAATAATGCCATCCTTAGCTTATGTACCCTAGAAAAAAAAAAGTCAGCAGGAAGTTGGGCAAATAATTTGCCAAATATTAGTTTCACTAGCCTGCTGAGCATTTGACTAAATCTTCATTAGAGGATCCACAAAACTGATATTAGATAGATTGTGCTCAGATTGTATAAGTTTTTTTACACAGCTTTTGTGTCTGTTTTTTTCTTCCTATGCCACAAGCTTTTGCCTATTGCAAGACTAACAGATTAATGAAAAATAATGTAATAGGCCAATTCCTTTTGTAATTATACTACGTAGAAGAAAATTCCTCAATTCTTTCTTGCATTAGTAAAGCAAATATTGCAATTTAAATTATTCTACTGGGTTAACTTGAAAACTAAAGCCTCATAATTAAAAAAAATTTATTTGCACTGTAGTATTTAACTTCCCAAAGCAAAAAGGAGTGGAAAAAATTTACCATAAATATGAGGTATATTAAGACATTTCATCATGTTATATTTCTGTTTAACCATGTATTTAGAAACTAATAATGTATCTTGAAATACAGTAAAAACTATTTACAGTTTTCCATGTGTATGCATGTTGAGTAAATTAATCAGCATGCTTTTAAAATGTATTTAATGCACAGCTTTTTGAAGTTAACTTTTTATAGGTGCTTTCTTCAAGGTCAGTTTTACATTCCAGAGCTCAGCAAGCTGTTCTGTAAAGCCACCAGTCTTTGTAGTGGGCCAAAACCAGAAGAAATTTGCCTTTGTTTATTATCTTTTTTCATCTAACATTTTAAAGAATGAATTTGAGCTAAGCAGAAAAAGTAAAGCCCTTTGCCAATTTATTCAGGAGTGCTATCAAGGAATTTCTTTTATCTCTTACCTTGGTTGCAAGATGTTGGGCCGCATGACGGATTTCCAGTATTCTCAGTCCTCATTACACTTTCCTGTCTCTTCTTAGCATTTGTGGCTTTATCACTTCTGGATATAAATATTAGTTACACTGATGTAGGCAGTATCATCTTGTTTGGAATGAACGAGGGCAAATTACTAGTGTTTCAGTTCCAAGCATAAACAAATTCTTTCTCTATTTGTTTCACACTAACCTTTCTGTACATAGTTGCAATACAGCAGTGAAAGACGTGAATGACAAACAATGAGGCATACTGTGAACAGAGATCCTGTACATCTATCTTTATCCCCTCCCTGTTTTTTTTATTCACCTCTTTGCTAGTCTGAAATTGATTTGTTGGGTCATGTAAAATTTTATGTACAGATTATTTTGTTCTTTCAGATGGTATCTCTGCTCCAATTGATTGTTGCATTTTCAGTCTGTTCCTGGTAGTCCTCAGGGAGAGTGAGACCAGGTTAAACAACCACGTACCAACTTTTGAAAACAAAATAGGAAGCAGCTGCTCGTCATCTGGGATTGTTGAATTCACTTTTTCTTTGGTCCGCACAGGCAACTGGGGTATTCTGGCTATAGGCCAGACAGCAGTGGTTTTTCTTTGTTATGAACATGAATTGCCAAGATTTTTTAGCAGCCCATTGTATGCTCAAATTTGAATAAAACCTGACAATAAAAGTCAGCTTCCCAGCTCCTCTAGGTTTATATTGCAAATTATGAACTGAGTGGAATACTTCTAAAAGAAAAAACATGAGTATTTTTAAAAATTTCAATGTATTAAGAAGGGGATTATACTACTGCCATAATAATCTTATGTTTTCAAAATATTAATCTTTTTATGCTATCATAGTAGCCCCTTCTTACCAAATGGAAGAAGTTTCTTGTTGACAAAATATGAATTTTTTATACTCTTAAGGCACAAAGCTGTCAAATTATCAAATATAATTTCTCAGCAGCTATATCTTGTGTTTGTATTTACAGAACACACATATGCCACAGTAACCACATTTGAAATTTTGATCCTTTAAAGTATTTACATTGGGTTTTCAGCATTCATTATGGAAAGCCTTTTTAAATTGAAATAAAAAGGGGAGGGGTGAAGAGAGAGAACAAGCAGAACATGATGTGAAGAGCAAGATAATTTTACTAGATGCATTTCTATCATGTAATCATATGCAGGTAAATCATATGCATTTGCTGAATAAAAATATTGCTAGCACTGTGATCATGAGATACTTCCTTGGGCCTCTTGATTTTCTTGAAAATTTATAGTAATGCTCAAAATAATTGAATTCATTTCATGTGATGATTCCCAAGTTATTTTAAATTATTTAAAATATATAATCTTTTGAATAGTCATCTCCAAGCACTCAGCTTAGACGTAGTGTTATTGATCCCATTCTTCCATAATATTAGTCCTCTTGAATGCTTCTATCATTACTCTCTTACTTGCATGAATGCCGGTATCTATCTTTACAAAAGTATGCTCTATGCATCTAGATTTGAAATATATGCATTTACACAAGCACACGGTGTTCTTAGTTTAGACTGTCAGATAAGCAACTTCATGCATGCATGTCTATAGAAGAAATAAAATGACGGGGACATGATACAACCTGCAAGTAATAAACACGTGTGATCCTAGCACAATTATTTCTGTAATGTCATTATAAGAAATTATCTTTGGTGAATAAATTTTGATTAAGATTCTAAGCAGTGAGAGAATGTGTTTTAGTCCAAGCCTGAGTAAGGCACAAGTCCAGCAAACTGAAGCTGTATAAATTGCTATTATTAGAGTTGTTTAATTTTTTGTTTTGTTTTCTTTCAATTAAGCTTATTTTAAACGAAACAGCAAAAAAAGACAAAGTACTTTATTTTAAATATAAAGTACTTTACAAGTATTTCAGGGCCAGACTGGATGGGGCTTTTAATACCCTGGTCTAGTGGAAGGTGCCCATGGCAGAGGGCTTAGAACAAGATGATCTTCAAGGTCCCTTCCAACCCAAACCATCCTATGATTCTGTGATTCGATACTTGGTTACCTGAAAAGCCAAAAATAACAGTTTGGGCTAAAAAAAAAAAAGGAAATTAAAACCCCAAACCATATTGAAATATTGTTTTTAAATAAAAATGTAAATAATTTATTTCTAAAACTTTGTGTGTAAAAAAGGAAATCTCAAAAAAACAGAAAATAAAATAAAAAGACATTCTGCTGCTACAGAAACCTAACAAACAGAATATATATCTTCAGAATAAGATGGTGACAGCTTCAACAAAGCTAGGGCAGTATGATCCCAGTTCTCTCAAATGTCCTGTAGTTAAAGATACGCAGTTGAGAAAGAGTTGTAAGGATGTGCTGAAAAGCGGAGATTTAACTTAACAGTTTTTTAAAAAACAACTGAAATGCTGAGGATATAGATCTTTCCATTTTTCTTCTCTGTTAAAAATGTGTATGGAAAAGGTCAAATTTGAAAACAATAACAACAACAAAAAACCCACAAAAAGCCCCCCACAAAAACGTTTCATCCTGCTGCAATATGTTCCCAGTGCAACTCACGGCTTTATTCACCATGTATCAAAGATATGGGCTAGCAAACACCAGTAATAGGGTGGTGGATAAATACTACCTCTCCTTTTTTATTTCAGCTGGAAAGCTTCTCAAATCTTTGCTGTGTGCCTTCCACTGCCCTTAACAACATCCTTCATAGTGTGTTCTTGCCCTGGGAAAGAGTCTTTCATCATTTTATTTCAACACTTGTGAAATTTCTATTTCGGTTCAAAACTTCTTAAATATCCTTCTAATGTCTTAACTTCATAGCTGGGACAGGTTAACCTGTGAGTCAGAGCTCTATTCTCTTCTCTTCTCTTCTCATGACATACTTTCTACAATGTTCTACATGTACTGTTTTCTTCAGTACTTTGAAATACTGTATCTTCTTTTCATTTGTGCTTTGGAAGTAGGAACATAACTCTGTTGATCCCTTATAGCTGTGACTTCCTAGAATTTTTTCCCCTTGTTCCCATTCTTGTGGCATATAGATAATTAAAAACATAAACAATAATTCTTATGGTGTCTTCCTTTGTATCTTCTAGAAATAAATGAATTCATTTTATTGATCAGAAAGATTCTGGAAGGACATTTTTCATGATGCTTGTGTATATGTATCAGAGGAATTTGCCAAAACTGTATTAAGATTTTTCAGGTTTCATTTATTTCTGATTATGATGGAGGACACTGATTTTCACACAGATTGGCCTGAAAGCAATATAACTTTCCACTACAGGGGGCTATTGTTTATTTTCAATGAAGAAAGAAAAGTGAACTGCTTTGCATTAGATAGACATAGAAATGTTGTCTCAGTCTGATTTCAGAATGAATATCACCACCAAAACTTTTATACACATTGCATTGTTCCTCTGTGTACTAAATAGCTGTTCACTTCCCTGGGATTTTTGTGTCCCTCAGGGGAGTATGTGTTTAGTATGTGGATGAAATAGATATTAAGAAATATGAGAAAAGTCCTGCATAAATGGCTGAAACAAAGCAGTCCTTTTTTGAATGGTTAATATTTAGGAATTTAAATATTAGTAACAGTCTTAAATAAATTATTTTAACAAAACGTAATCCAGAGGCTTTCCTTTTAATGTAATGCTACCATTAGAAAAATAAAACAATGAACCACGTGGAAACTGAAAGACTTTTCAGGACATGAGATTAGGAACATTCACTGGATTTAGTTGGCTGCGTACATTGATGTAAAATGTATTTCATGGTCTATGTTTTGTCCTGTTACAAAAAGGGTATTTACAGCTGAAATATTGAAGGGAAACTTAGAGAGATTATATTCTTCTATTACTTAAAAATGGCAAACAAGATACCATCTGCTAAAATTCCTTATCTTGTGGTGAAGTATAACATGCTAGAGATTGATAAAACAATTGTTTCACAGCCTGCAAAAGCTTAATCCACAGCTGTGTCTCTTACAAACTTCAGGAAGCAAAAAGGTGATTCATTAAAATGCTTCATGAGCTGGCAGCAAGTCTTTATATTTTAACTAAGTGCATGATTTTCTACCCTTTCCAGCTCAATGTAGACAATACTACTGTATTTATTGGCAGTATTCTAATAAATTTAAATGTATACTTTTATTTTGGATTAAAATAAACAATTACATGTACATTTAAATTAAAATGTATTGATTTATCATAAGAAATCTCAAGAATTGTACAAAAATGCCACATACTTTCCATGTCAGGTATGAATACACCAGTATAATAAGGTACAAAGGGATAAATGGTTGTTTCAACCAAAGATGATTGAATTCAGTAAAGATCCTGCACAGCTATAAGAGTAGGATATGTGGTGATGGCTTATAAGTAGTGTGCAAATTGCAAAAGGTGAAACAAAACACCAAAACACCTGTCTGTGCTTCATGCCTGCTTTGTCACTTTCCACTTTCTTTGTCAACAGCTGACAAAAAAATGGTCAGTCTCATCTTCAGCAAGCTGCTAATAATATCTATCATAATTATATTTTATAAGGAACAAGTGTAAGGACAATTATGAAAATCCCTTTTGGAGAAAATACAATTAATCATTTCACATCTGTTCAATTGTAAGAGGCTACAGGAGTACTAGCACATGAAAAATGCTCTTTAAACAGAAAAGGACCAGAGGACCAACTGAACTGGGAGGGCTCCACAGCTGCATGCACATGATGTAAGAGAATCTGCCACAGCTGGCAGCACATCATAAGGCTAAGTCATTGCAGAAAATCTGCACCTATTAAACAATAAGAAGAGCTTCATATCAATTTCACAAAATTGCATCAATTAGATGTTTATGGGCAAACTATTGCTTTCTTTTGTCTCCTTCCATTTATAGTGTTATTTGTAAATAAATGCATTTAGACAAAAGTCTGAAAATTACAGCAAAACAGCTTGTTGGAGAAATTCAAGGTAAATATGTGGAAAATATTTTCATGTGGATCACATGGAATTACTCTTATATCACAAAGAAAAAAGGGAATATAAGTTATCTTTAAGCATCTTTTTTAGTTCATTTTTTTTCCTCTCCACTCTTGCTTTCTTACACAGTATTTGGCACAAAAAGACCTTCTATACTTGTGCTCACTGTTTCTGTTTGTAATCCACTATATTAACAAAATATAAGCTTAAGAGCTTGCGGTGCTTGAAGTCTGAATATTTACCCATGTTAGGATGCTTGAGTGTCACTGTCTGTGTCTGATTTAGATTAGATGTCAATTATGTAATCTTTTTAGCTCATTTCTCTTTTTTGGTACATAGTGACTATTAACCATAGCTATTATTTAATATAGAGATCCATATTTTCAGCTGTTTAATGGGCAGCTGTAAGGCTAATGTTTCTACATTTGCCAGCAATTCCCTACAAGAGGAGATACTAGGTTTTGCATAGGAAATAACGGTGGTGTCATTGTTCTCTTTTTTTTTTTTTTAATTAGAATTCCTTCTGTAGAATTATGTGATGTAACATTTTCCAAGACATTAAGAAATGCAATAGATAGCAAAATACTAGATAAGTATTGTTAGCAATGCATAAAATGCCACTATAAATTTATATTAGTGCCATTTGCTTGTATAAGAAAATGACATGGTTATATACTCTGATACAAATAAGGAC
>JAWMRA010000090.1:2569929-2584825 GCA_035584735.1 Pseudotriccus pelzelni | reverse complement strand
GGCCTGGATCAGGAACAGTGTGGCCAGCAGGAGCAGGGCAGTGATCCTTGCCCTGTACTCAGCACTGGTGAGGCCACCCCTGGAGTGCTGTGTCCAGTTCTGGGCCCCTCAGTTCAGGAAGGACCTTGAGGTGCTGGAGCGGGTCCAGCACTGTGAAGGGCTGGTGAAGGGACTCGAGCACAAGTCCTGTGAGGAGAGGCTGAGGGAGCTGGGGTTTACCCTGGAGAAGAGAAGGCTCAGGGGAGACCTCATCACTCTCTACAACTCCCTGAAATGAGGTTGTAGCCAGGTGGGGGTTGGTCTCTTCTTCAGGCAGCTATCAGTAAGACAAGAGGGCATGGTCTTAAGCTCTACCAGTAGAGGTTTAGGTTAGGTATTAGGAAGACATTCTTTACAGAGAGGGTAATCAGGCATTGGAATGGGCTGCGCAGGAAGGTGGTGGATTCTCTGTCCCTGGAGGTCTTTAAGATGAGGCTGGATGTGGTACTTCATGCCATGGTCTAGTAACCACAGCAGTGTTGAATCAAGGGTTGGAGTCGATGATCTCGGAGGTCCTTTCCAACCCAGCTGATTCTGTGATTCTAGGACAGACAAGTGATGGCAGTACAACTGCTTACCACCTGCTACTAACACCTAGCCTGTCCTTCAACAGCCGTCAGCTCCTCTTCTGGGTAGCTTCTCCAGTTTATATGCTGGACATGACGTTCTGTGGTATGGAACGTCCCTTAGGCCAGTTTAAGTCATGCTCCCTTTCACTTTTTCGTGCAGCTCCTTGCTAGCAGAGCGTCAGATACAGAAAAGCTTTGGGCTTAAGGTGAGCACTCTTTAACCGCAGCCAAACCATCAGTGTGTTATCAACATTGTTCTCATTCTGAATCCAAAGCACAGCACTGTACCAACTACATTGACTCTAACTCAGCTTGAATGAGGACACTCAGGCAGGCAAATGAAAGAAAATTTTCTTTATTGCATGTGTAAAAAGAGAGATGATAGTTAAAAGAAGAATTAGCTATATACATTATCAGTTGTACTGCACATGTTGACTGGAAGCAGGTTCATACCTGAAGCACCAATAGTACTGAATGTTAATGTTTGGCTTGTGGTGCATGTGTATTTAAAGTCAGGCCCACTGTTCAGGTTTTTGCATTTTTTAATGTAGTTTATTATCAGTTGGTAATAAGGAAGTTTTCTGTTTACTGTCAATTTCAAGTCAAAATTTAAACTTTTTTTTTTTTTTTTTTGAGAGGGACATACTGAAAAATATTTTTGATTGTATTGAAAATATTCTTGATTACTCCTAAGTACCCTTAGGAATCTCTAAGATGTAGATAAGAAATGTGAAATTTAATAGGAAGATAGCTTTGGAAATTGTGAACAATTTCCCAAGACAGCTAGTCTGGATTTGTCTGAATTACAAGCTTCTTAAAATTGCCATTTTATATTTGCAATTAAATCTTTTAAGATAGTTATTTTGAATTCTCTGAACATTTCAGCTGCAACGTACATACTCTGCTGGCTGATTGAGCTTTCTTCACCATGTCAGCTTTATGTGGTGTCAGTGATGAAAGCTTCTGGTGGGACATGGGAAAAATATGTTCTCTGGTTTCTTGTCACGCCTTAACGGAAGTATATCTTGGCTTAGGAACAGGCATAAAGGACCTCATTCTTGTTTTGTTTTAGGTGCATGAAGAGAGTTAGGTAGTTTATTGTACTTTGGAGCTGTCTTTTACTTCTGTGTCTTGGTTTTTGAAATAGTAACTGCTTATCTGAGAAGATGAACAAGGTAATTCTAGTTGATCATGTTGTCAGTGTGCCAGGTGCTCTTCAAGTTGTCTTGAATATTATGTTAAAGACTAAACCCAACAAATAATGTAGTGGTTATAGTTTCTTTTGAAGTTTCTGCAAGCCAGGCTTTATAAAGCCTTGAAAGGCACATTTGAGTGGCTGTCATATTTTTGCACAGCATGATTAGCATACAATACATGCAAATCTCAGTCTCCTTGTTTAACTGAAGAAGATGCTAAATCATGTTCTTGCTTTGCATTCTTCCTTCTGTGTCTTAGGCACAATATACAGCCAATCTTGAAAGCATCTAGTTTTTTTTCTAACAAATGGGCATGTCATTCCTCTTGCAGAACGTGTTTGTTACAATCCTATCTCAAGAAGTAAGATGTTAAGTGGACTACATTTAAATAAAAGCAGGCACCACAATCAAAAAGAAAATTGGAAGTATTTTGAAAAGACATATATGTTAACAGGAAGTCTCGGTAGGGAAAGACTCGTTATATAAAGGCGTTATTAAAATTTAGTGAAATGAGGGGGATATAGGTATGCTCACGCACCCAGTCTTTATCTGTCTTGAATAATGATCCTTGTACTCAAAGAGTGTCTCTCCACTGAAGCATATGATTCAATTTTGTGAAATAAAACCTGAATGAAAAGAGAGTTGTGTATCTGTGTGTTGATAACTCCTGTGCTGCAGCAGTGTGTTAACATAGCTGCCAACCTCCAAGCCAGGGGGAAATACCTCAGAGCAAGCACAGCCATCAAAATCAACAGTGCTTCTATAAATGCGAACTTGTTGTATGATAACATGCTAATCAGTAAATCAGGGGTTTTTTGAGCTTACTTGAGACTTTATTTTAAATATTTTGTATTTTGGAATAGCAGAGTTTGAAATTTGAAAACATAAACTATTTCCTACCACAGTGATCACTTACTGAGTCCTTCTTTTGCTTTTTCTTGGCCGTGTTGAAAATCAGGCTGAAAAGTTTTCAGGCAGCAGCTGCGCCCCTGTTCTGTCACCTTGGTTGTACCAGGTAATGAACCAAATATGAGAATTGATAAGTTAAAAGTATACTCTTAACAAAAAAAAACCACCAAAAACCAAACACAAAACCACACAAAGTGGTGGGAAGGGGAAAGAAAGAAAGAAAGGAAGGTAATTTTAACTCAGATTAGCTCCCTGTTTTGGTTTAACTCAGATACGATTCCCTGAACTGGTTTGCCATGCGTTGTGACAAACAGTTCTGTTAGCTGAAGGGACAGCACAGGTAGGGGGTGGGACCGCTAAAGTTGTTTTGCAAAGATGTGTTTGGGAATATGTGCTTTGATTGTAAGACCTGGGGGCAGGAATGGTATTTGTTCTGTGTTACTTCTCTGTGGAACAGTGGGGTACTTGTTATCTGTCTGGATGAAGTCGAATATAGCTTTCCCTTGGCTTGGATTTAACATTTCTCAGTGTAAGAAAGTGTCCTCAATTTTTAGAAACTTTGAGCATGTTCTGATAATGGCAGCATGAAAGCTCCAGGTTATTTCACTTTGTGTTTTGTCCACTGTGATAATGAAACCTTTATTTCCAAAAAGAAGCAATAGATGCTTAACCACCTTGCTGTGTGAGATTTTGTATCTGTAGCAAACCTCAGCTAGTATCTTGACTTGTACTTTCTTTATTAAGACATGATTTTCTGTTGTCAGTGAGTCAGAAACAGACAGTGACATTTTTGGCACACAGTACCATTTGTTCTCCATTGTTTCTCCATTGTTGCTATTTCTAAATAGGTTATAGCTCTTGAATTCTAGCATTACATTCAAGTGAATCATCCCACCATCTTCACTAATATCAAATAGGTTGAATGTACGTTCCTGCAGAAGAGCTGTAAGTTCTCCTTCATTATCTTCCCAACATAATTCTCTGGGCAATTAAAGATTTTTTTAAAATTTTTGTCGCTTCATTCTTTGTTCTGTTAGTCCTATTTTCCTTGTCCCTAAGGAATAATTGTGAGAGGGCTACACCAACATAACCAGAAGCTTGAATTTTTACCTATGTGAGGTTGTTGGTTGAAGGAGGAGGGGAAGAATAGAAATATGCTGAGATGGGAAGTCCAGTTCCTTAAGGCTATCAACTTACACCTGCGTTTTCTTGTGATGAGAGATAAAACTATTACCTGGTTTGTTTCAGACAGATGCTGAATTTTTCAAAGCTAGTAGTCCATTCCTTTTGAGAAGTTGAGATTTTGCCTACCTAGTAATGTCCAGATGAAGTATTTTTAAGAACAAGGTTTAGAAAAGTCCAGAGGATTGTGATCTTTAGAGATTGCTACTAACAGGAATATAAGGAAATTTACCATTCCCACACAAATAAAGCTATATAGGTTTCTAGAAAAAGAGCATGGTGCAGATAGTATAGTATTTTTTCTTTGATTGTTCTTAAGTGCATTTATCTATAGCAGTATAGGACAGGAGATAACTAAATTTTAAGTTTTACTTTATGTCAAATGGTGATAGATATACCTCCCCCCTGAAATTTGGTGGTCAAATGTGGGAGTGGGGCCTGCAGAGAAGTGGAATAACCTCTGTCACGTATTCTCACAATTTGACAACTACCGAAGCAGCTTGTTCTGGTAACACCTTTTTCAGGTGTTTTGATCTCCAGAGGTGTAGATAGATCTATATTGTCCCATACACATGGCGATATGGCACCTCTGTTTTGGATAAGAAACAAGATAGTTTGTGAAGTGTACTTTTGGGTCAGGTATCAACTTCAGTTTTAGCATGTGCGAATCTCAAGTGATTCTACCTGTACAAGACATGCTGTGCTCTTTTTGTTGTTTGGACATGCCTACCAGCACCATGGATCAACTGACTGTGCTTGTTCCACCACAGGACTGTGGTTAGAGTGACCAGTGGCAGTGGACAACAGGGAGTGTGGTCTAAGGAAAGTGCTCAAGAGCACTGTTATTATTTTATTTTTATTTTATTGTTATGTTTTTATTATATTGTTCTATAATGGCAGCATGAATGAAACCAGAGGACTGGAGTAGTGTGGACAAGGGGAAGTTTGGAACAAGGAGTTGAGTTGTCAGTGTCTCTATGAAAGCTCTTGAAATGAGGGAATGAATGAGGACAGCTTGGGGAGGGAATGGAATGCCATCAGATGCTCTCAGGGTTGAATGAGGTCAAGTGAAACTGGAAGCTTGTGAAGGAAATAGGAGAGATGATTGAGAGGCACTAAAGTATGGGGGAGGAGAACTGAAGCTGGGAGAAACATTGGGGGTCATCCTTAAAGCTCAAGGGAGAAAGGTCAGACAAAATACTGATTGCTCTTTAAGTGAGCACCTTCATTCAGTGCATTGACAAAGGCAGAAGTACAGTGGAAGAAACCCAGATGTGACTATACTTTCTATATTGGATTTGTGTGTCAAGGTTTTTGTAGTGGAGGGGCTGCCGGTGTGGCTTCTGTGAGAAGATGCCAGAAGCTTCCTACATGTCCAGTAGGGCCAGTGCCAGCCAGCTCCAGGGCAGATCTGCTGCTGGCCAAGGCTGTACCCTTACAACCCATGGAGGTTCACAGTGGAGCAGGAGAGTGCCCAAAGGAGGCTGTGATGCTGAGGGAAGCCTGTGCTGAAAGAGGCTTCTGGCAGCACCTGTGGAGAGGGAAGCCCATACTGGAGCAGGTTTGCTGGCAGGACTTGTGACGCTGTGGGGGACCCACAGTGGAGCAGTCTGTGAAGGAGTGCATCCCATTGAAGGGACCCACGCCAGAGCAGTTCATGAAGAACTGCAGCCTGTGGGAAGGACCTGTGTTTGCGAAGTTTGTGAAATACTGTCTCCCGTGGGAGTCATCACATGCTAGGGGACGAAAGTGAGCAGTTCTTTCCTCAGAGCAGAAAGGAGTGGCAGGAACAGTGAGTCTTTAACTAAGCACAGGCCCCATTCCCTTGCACCCCTGGGAGGAGGAGGTAGGGATTTTGGGGGAGGAGTTGAACCTGGAAAAAAGGGAAGAGTGGGGTGACGGTGTTTTAAGATTTCATTTTATTTATAAATATCCTGCTCTGACTTCTGATTGGCAGTTGTGCTGGTTTAAAGGCAAAGTGGCAGGAGAAATTAACCCAACTCAAAAGAGATTATAGGTCAGAATTATAACTTAATAAAAATAATACAATAAATACAATTATGCAGATGAACAATGGGTTTTAACCCACAAAAGCCCAGATGTATAACCCAGCACCCTGGGGCACGAGCAGAATGGTGTTCGTTGGCCCATGTGGGCCCCCTGAGTCCAAAAGTAGAAGGAGAGGAAGAACCTGTTGGTGCGAGTGATGGTCGTAGTCCAGTCAAGGTTCTGGTCCTCCTCTGGATCCTGCGAGTGGTACCAGAACTCCCAAGACCCCAAGATTATATACGCTCAGGTTCAGGTGGGAATGCCCAGCATCTCCCCCAGGGCAGGGAGTTCCACGATGGGTGATTGTGAGCTGTGGGTGTGAGGGCAGGAACATCCTCCTGTCTCACAGGCCTCTTAACACCCAGGTTGTAGCCTGAGGGGTCAGGTGTGCTCTGGGCAGCTGCTGCAAATGGTCGGTTGTTAACAATTTCTGTGAAATGACTTAGAGGGTGTGGAATACACAGTTTGGGTTATACCCACACAGTGATGAACTGGTCCTGGCTGTTCTAACTAGGACAGCAATATATTAATTTAATCTCCCCAAGATGAGTCTCTTTTGCCCTGACTGTAATTACTGAGTGATTTCTCTCTGTACTTTAGTGTCAAGTCTTTAGTTGTATTTTCTCTCCTGTGTCCGTTCAGGAAGGGAGCAGTTGTGATGGGTACCTGATGTCTGCCCAGGGTCAACTCACCACATCTTTATTTTGTTAAGGTCGTGATACCAGTGGCACAGAGTGTACATTTATTAATTTTATGGAGTACCAGGCTGGGAGATGCTTTATGTTCTGTGAAGAATAAATTTACAATTTAAAATGGCTTAGAAAAATAATGTAAAAGGGATAATGCCATTGAGAAGAAAAAATGAAGAGGACTGTGCTTAGATTAAATCATTCTCTACCTAAATACAAACCAGCAGTAATTGTAGAAGAAAGAATCCCAGATTTTTAGGTGAATCATAACCTGAATATGTGTCAGTAGCATTGTGCAGTTGCAATAAGGATAATCATTCTCTGGGATATATGGTTAGAAGGGACATATTTCAACTGTCACATAATAATTCCACTCCACTTTATTTAGTCTTCGCCTATTTTGTGCTTTACATGGAAGAAATGGTTTGAGTACATGGGAGAATCCTCCAGGGCAGCGTAACAGAAAAACGTTCGGAAGTCTGGAAGAAAATGTGCCAATGTGGACAGGGAAAAAGTAGTTTTCTCAGACGAGAACAGATCAAGAAAGATGTGAGAGCAGTCTCCAGGTGTTGGAAGAGATGTTCCAGAGTGAAAGGGCATAAACTTTGTATTGTATTGGAAAGTAAAGGACTGTGGCAAAACTTCTGGAAAGGATAGTTTGGTGTTGGATTTGATTTCTGTTTACTGCCAAAATACTCATACAATAGAAACCAGGGTCGTTTAGGTGTCAGTAATACAGGGGGATGTGGTTTCTCTGTAGTTGCTGGAGAGTGTGCCCTTAATGGGTCACCTTGCATAAAGAGGAGAACATCAACTTTGATATGTGGGAGGCTTCCTCTTCCTTGCCTTCAGTTTGGCCACAGCCGGGGGAAGCTTAGCAAAAGGCAGGCGCTCTGGCAGTGTGGATGTCCACTGGGACACTAAATGAGGTTCAAGGGTCAATTTTACTAATAAGGTGAATTTATCTTTAGGGAGATTGTGGAATATTCATCATGGTTTTGTTGTTGTTGTTGTTTGTTTTTGTTTTTCTTTTAAAGAATTTAGCCAAGACCACACTGGACAGAAACTTAGATATAGATGACACTACCTTGGAGAAGTAGGAGAAAGTAAGGTAACTTGTTTCCTCTTTATTTTATTGGTTTTGTATGAGACTAGAGTTTGATGCACAAGTGCTGAAATAAGTTTATGCAGGCAGTCTTAATTTTGATATTTTCTGATACCTGTTGATTTGGCATTGTTTTAGTATTGTGTCTTTGGATAAGGAAGGCCTGCATATTTAAGTGTATGCTATCATGAATGGAAACACATAAGATTTTATTCATCTGCAGGGTGATTTTAACCGGCTTGAAGGTGTTTTAGTATGCTCAAAATTTTGAGTGGTTGTCAATAGAATGAGTAATATCATGTGTTGTCAGCCTTCACGGTTTGTCATGGCTGTGGCCCTGATGGTTTTGACAGTTTCATGATGATAAATTTTGGCTGTTTCATGCAAATTGAATCAGAAAGGAATTCCTAAGAACACAAAACTGAAACCCCTGAGACCATGAGCTCTTAATTCCTGCTCAACCACACACTCCTCATAATGATTTCTCATATCTCATGTTACGAGCTGTTCATTGCTATTGTGGGAGGTAACTAACATGTGTAAATATATACACACACACTTTCTGCATATTCATTTGTTGTGTACTTTTGATTTATTTGCGCCGAATGGTGGGGTAGTTGAGATTGGCAGGGACTTCTGGAAGTAGTCTAGTCCAACCCCAGTGCTCAGTATTACAGCTGATTACTTTGTGGCAATGTTCAGTTAAGTTTTGAGTATCTCCAAGGGCAGAGACTGTGTCCTCTCTGGCACCTGTTCCAGTGTTTGACTCCACCTTGAAGTAAGTAAGTTTTGCCTTGTGTTCTGATTCGGGTTTGTGCCCATTGTATGTTAACTTATTAGTGGACAGAAATGGGAAGACTGGCTCAGTGTCTTTCCTCCCCTTAGGCATTTAATATAATGATAAGACTCCTCCCACCGCACCCTGAGTCTTCTCCATGATGGGTAGTCCCAGCTCTCTCAGCCTCTGCTCAGATGTCAGATGCTCCAAGCCCTTAAATGTCTTTGCAGCCCTTTGCTGGTCTCAGTCAAGTGTGTCTGTGTCATAAAAGGGAGTCTGGAACTAGTGCACCATTTCAGATGTGTTTCAGCAGTGCAGAGTAGAGAAGGATCATGTCCCTCAATCCGCAGGCAATACTTTTCCTAGAGCAGCCCAGGATTTAGTCGAAAGAATATTGTTCACTGTTTGTTTCTTCAGAGCTCCTTTTAAACTTCTGAGTAATATTAGATATGTAGTCTGGGAAATATTTCCTGTTCTGTTCTAAATTCTGGATTTTTCCATTTCCAAGCTATATTAGCTTGAAATAATATTAATTATATTTTGTGATGTTTCAGAAACAGTGATAGAAAAGGTATATTCATTGGAATGGAGATATTTGCTTCAGCTGATTCTTGCAAGATTAAGGAATATTTTGAGGCTAATAATTTTTAGATATCAATTTAATTTGGTATTTGTTTTCCATTTAGTTTGTACCTTATTCCCACAATAGTTAAAAAACCCGACTGGCTAAGACATATTTTACCAGAATTTTAGAAGTGGTATTTCTCTGCTATAACAGTCTTGGTTTTAAAGCACTTGAGTCCTAATTTCAAATAACTTTCCATGCTGAGTTCACGCTGTTTAAGGTTTTGGATTCTTTTAGTTTTGATTGTCTCCAAGGGCAGTGTTCTATCTCCTATCCCTTTTCCCATTATTTTATTTTTTAGATCTTTGTCAGATTTTTTTGTGCCACCTTCCAAATTTGTATAAAATCTGCTAAATTTCATTTACGTCAAGGAAGCATGTGTTTTGTCTAGCATTGCTGATCTTTTACAATCAAGGTTTGGATTTCTGTTGCTGTTTGGTTTGGGTTTTTTTGTGTTTGGGGGGGTTGTGTCTGGTTTCTTTTGGTTGTTCTGGTTGGGTTTTTTTAATTTATTTTTTTGGTAAAATTACTTTCCATCTGCTTTCCCCTTTTCATTTTTTTTACAAGGAATTTAGTAACAAAACGTGGTGAGTCTGAAGGTTTTAGTTTATCTGAGACTTTTTTTCTGTTTATTTTTCATCCTTCTCCAGCACAAGGAATTTAGGACAAAAGGTTTTTGCTGCCTTGGATTATGTCACATCTTTAAGCTGCTGTAACTGAAATGTTTCTTCTGTTTTTATCTGGGATTAGGTTAAAATTGTGGAGAATTGGAGGGCTGGCTACATTACTGTGAAGATGCTTGCAACATTTTTTTGCTTGCTGTAACTGGTTTTGGTAGTTGATTTAGTACTTTTCTTTGCAGATTCATTTTGTCCTGTGTTTATACTGCTTATGTGACCATATAATGCTCAGCACAGCATTCATTTAATTACAAAGAAAAAGAATTCTTGTATACACAATACTTCAGAGATGGTGTTAATTCAGTGCATATTTTGTTGAAAATTGTCAGGTTTGTGAGAAAATGTTTGTATTGCCTATAAGGTGTTTCAGGAGTCTGTTACACTGAGTGGGGCTGATGCTGATTCATATTTTTCCCATGCTGTATAATGTATACCTTCTTTTCTTGTATTAATTTTTGTCTTGGGAAGCAATATGATCAGCTGCTGTAGAGGTTGTCATAAAGTAAGAATTTTAAGATAGACAGTCGCTAGTGCATATGTATATCATTTACATGACTTTTCATGTTTAGACATCTATCTGATCATAAGGTGACATGAAGGTAAAATAATTCAATGGATTTTGTACCTTTCTCCTGTAATTACAGTTCATTTATCTATAAACTCTGTTGTAGCTGTTTCTCTTCCTTAGCTATCACAATATTCAAGTCAGTAAGTTGTTTTTAGCAGCGAAGTTCTCTCCTAGAGGGCATCTAATCAAAATCTGAAGGATCTATGAAGAGCCCACTAGTTCCTGTGACTTAATGGTTAGTCATAATTTCTGGGAGTGATTATTTATAAACATTAACCCAAAGAATGATAAAAGATGCTTTAAGGGGAGTCCTTTTTTTGCTGATTTTAAATAATATTTGGAATGATAAGCAAGTCCTAGAAAATGAGAAAATTGCTGATGATGTGTCAGTACAAGAGAGCGATTCAATCCCAACAATAACAGATGGCCTAGCTGACTGTCACAACTTGGTAAAATAAGGGGTTTCTAATGGAAAATTTTATGAATAAAATGAAATGAGAGAGTAAACTCTGTTCATATACTCAGTTTGCTTCATTACAGTTACTGCTTTGGTATATTATAGATTTAAGATTTTATAAAGGTTGTACTTTTAAGAGAAATCTCATTCAGACCTCAAGAATGTTTAGTATTGGTAAAATAGCCATGTCATGAGGCATGTAATATCTTTCTGAAAATGTTTTAGGTAACAGTTTTTAGGAATTATGGTCTTCCATAAATACTGCTTAGGAGTGATCTTGCGAAATAATGTTAAATCATTACCAGCAACATTTGGTAGAAACTCCAGATTGGTAAAATAGTAAATAATAAAGAATGTATTTGATGTCATCCAGTTATTTTGGCAAGTTAGATCTGCAGTCGAAAAAGCTAAATCATAAAAGCAGATCAGATTTTCAGTACTGAAACAAGAAATCAGGGAAAAATGGGGAACTTCCTGATAAGCTGCCATTCCAGCAGTGTCTGTCCAATGGAATTTGTTTTGCATAATGCTGTCAACTGGGATTTTAAAAATGGAATGGAGCACAGAAACTGGAAAAAAATAACTTTGGGTTAGAATCAAAATTGGATACAAAGAGACTCTGTTAAACTTGTTTAGTTTACAGAAGAAATATCTACATTAGAGAAATATAAAGACAAAACTTAACATACAGAGGTGTAGAAATAACTAATAACTAGTGACTGAAGCCAAAGTAATTCAAACTGGACATAAAGTACAAAGGGCCTTTCAGACTGTCACAGCAAGTGATGGACTCTTTAGCTCTTAATAACTTGAATTTTGGTGTGGATGCCTTTCTGTAAGAACTGTTGAGGTTAAACACAAGATAGGGGTCTTAGAGGTTGGACACTGAAGGAAATAAAAGGCGTCTGTTAAAGAGGACGTAATTCTGATTTTGTGAGCCTGTCTGCCCTGAAATGGTGAACCGTCCAAGGAAAAATCAGGAATTTACAGTTGATTGTTGTGGGGTTTTTTTGTTAAACTAGGTTGCATCTTCAGTTTCCTACTCCTGCTTTTTTCTGCACCTTTGAGTTTAGTGTTACTTGACTGATCTCTTCTCAGTCACACGTTCTGCACCTACAAAAATTTAAGGCAGTTCTCCTTTTTGGTAGGGATTTCATCACACTGGTAGGAAATTCAGTATTTTCAGCAAAATGGACAAAGAATTTTACAAGGTTGGTTTAGAATGATTGAAGTTTCCTTAGTCCCTACCTTTGAGTCGTTACTGCTAGGAAAGAGCGTTTAGGCTTGAGGCTAAACCAGCCCCATAGAAACATCTGTTCAGCCTCATTGAAGTAGTTCATGAAACAGTTAGAATTTAATTTTTTCGAGGACTTTCCTTAATAGCATGGCAAGTAAAAGCTGAGACTGCATGTGGCAAAAGACTCGAGAATAAAAAGAGAAGAGTTGTTCCACAGAGTTCTTTCTTCTGGAGTTCAGATCACAGGTGCAAATTAAACTGCCAGATTCATTGTCATAATTATCATCTGTATTTGTGCACAGTGGTAATCTGTCATGAGGGATGGAAGACTAGGCCAGGAGGACGTACCTAAGGCTTAGCAAAGATATGTGTAAAGTTGTGCGCTGACATGGTATCATTGCCAAGCAGCAGCGCACTCTGGGATATGGCTGTCTGGGATGTAGCTCTCCTGAAAAGGAGCTGGGGATGCCGTTGGATGATAAGCTGAACAATGCCAGCACTGTGCCCTTGTGGCAGTGAAGGCAAACTGAATCCTCTTTTTTAAGAGCATACCTAGGATGGTGGGTCTGATTTGTTCCCTGAGAGATCCTGAAAAATTGGGGAAGGTGGCCACTGGGATGATTTGTATGTTAGAAGGATGATTAGCATGTTAGAAAACTCAGTATTTGGAAAAGGATTCAAGGAAGTTTGTATTGGAATCATAGAATTGTTTAGGTTGGAAAAGACAATAGATAATCTCAAGATAATAGAGCTCAACTATAACCCAGCACTGTCAAATCTACCTCTAAACCATGTTCCTAAATGCTACATCTGCACATCCTTTAAATACCTCCAAATCACTGGACAGTGATTCCAACAGTGCCGTGGGCACACTGTCCCTATGCTTGACAACCCTTTCAGTGAAGAAATTTTTCTAATATCCGATCTGAGCCTCCTTTTGTGCAACTTGAGGTTATTTTCTCATGTTATTTGGGAGAAAAGAACAACCCCCACCTTGCTATAGGCAGCAGTGAGATTTCCCCCTGAGCCTTCTTTTCTTCAGGCTAAACACTCTCAGCTTCCTCTGCTGATCCTTGTAAAACTTGTGCTCCAGCCCCTTCACCAGCTTCACTGCCTTTCTTTGGACATGCTCCAGCACCTTAAAGGAGAGAAGGCTTGGAGAAATTTCATTAAGCATCCAATACCTAGAAGGTAGCTGTGAAGAAGTTGTTTTCTGTTCAGAAGGATGCATAGTGAGAGAAGAAATTTCTTCTCAGTATTAGAAAAAGGAACTAAACATTGCAGTAAGTTACTCAAAAGCATGGTGGAATCTCCCTCACTGAAATATTGAAGGCTCATCTTGACAGCACTGTAGCTTACCTGATGTAAGGCCCTGCTAAAACCTAATGAAATAGGGTCCAAGGGGAGGTTGGAGATGAGATAATTTCTAGAGCTCTTTTCTAGCCTAGACTGCTCTGTGATGCTGTGGTTAGAGCTGCTGGGCAGTGTTGGCTCTGGGCAGAGATAGCAAGGTTGTAGATTCGGCACTAGCAAAACTGTGTGAAGCAGTGTGATTACAGTTACTGACAGGCACTTATATTTTTATATAAATATTGCATTTTCAGTTTTTAAAGCAGAACCAGTAAGGAAAATTAAATTTACTTGTGTTGCTTTTTATCTTTGTTATTTTTATTGTTTCATAAAAGAAAGTAAAGTATCTGTTTATGTGGAAAAAAAATTAAAAATGCAAATGTGATGCAGTCAGAATTTTAATATCAGGTTTATTTAAATACTGAGCTAAAATGAATAATGTGTTTATATTATTCGCATTGTTTATATATATATATATTATAGTGTTGTACTGCTTTATGACGATGCAGCAGAAGCAAATCTGTGGACTACATGTGTTTCACAGGGCTATTTGCTTTGCTTGTCAGGTAGCTGAAATGAAGCAGTGCCTGGTTCAGCTGGCCAGATAGCAGGTTCTGGCTCTCAGGCAGAGGGCAGAGCAAAGACTCTTGAGATACTATATTAGTAAAGCCGTGAGGAATTACAAAATTGAGGAAGTAGGTGTTCTACACCAAGAAAAGCAGTGGGCAGAGCTGTGAGGGGGATTTCTTGAGGCAGACGTGACTGTGAAGAAGAGGTATGTGTACTATGGGCATTCGGGGTATTTTAGTGTGATTCTGAAATATGGTATCTAGATGATGAACTGATGACTTTGGTAGCTCTGGATGCTGTTCTCGATTGTGTGTGATTCAATTCTGCATAGCACCCATCTGTTTTGTATATTTTTGTGTCATCTGCTGTTATCCGCATTAGATGTGGAGTAGTCAAGTGGGTTGGTGATATTTATTTGTGTGTGCACATTCTGGAAGGTCGTGGAGGAAACAGGTGTGTTGCAGAGACCTGAACGTACCTCTTACCTTTCTTTAGTCTCTTTTTGTGCACCTACTCAGCACGGAGTCTGAAGTAGAATCAGAAATACCTTGCTATGTGTGAGGATCTAGGCTATAGACCTGGGTTTACAACATTTCCAGCTGCTTTGTATGTGTTCTTTCCAGGAGTCTTCAATTAATAGCAGACAGTCCTTCTGAAAGTCACACTTACTGAAAAGCAAAAGGGGAGAGGGGAAAAAAAGGGATTTTAAAGTACTAGATGCACAGGCATATGTCTAGGGGTTTTTAGCAGCTTTTGGTAGTAGCCTAAGCAGTAACCACTTCCCTAGAGTTTTCCAGTTTCTCTCTCTCTTCTTTTGTGGCTCTCTGGAAAATTACTTCAGTGTCTCTCCTAAGAGAAGATTCTTTTAATAGTCTTTGAGTTTTTCTGTGTTC
>JAWMRA010000090.1:2521193-2548002 GCA_035584735.1 Pseudotriccus pelzelni | reverse complement strand
TACAGATCTCTTCACTCTTGTGACCAGTGACAGGACTCAAATGTCATGAAGCTGAATCAGGGGAGGTTTAGGTTGGATATCAGGAAAAGATTGTTTGCCTAGAGCATGGTTGAGCATTGGAACAGGCTCCCCAGGGGAGTGGTCACATCACTAAGCCTGTCTGCATTCAAGAAGCTTTTGGACAATGCTCTCAGGCACATGGTGTGATTCTTGGGGTGTCCTGTGCAGGTCCAGGAGTTGGACTCGATGATCCTTGTGGGTTCCTTCCAATTCAGCACATTGTGATTCTGTGAAGGTTTCAGTTTCAGAATGCATGTTGCCATCTACCAACTGATTTTTCAAGACATGCCATGATGCACTTGAAATGGTATTACCTCATAGTATGTATATCCCTGTTCAACTTCATTGTTTAGCAATGGAGTTGTGTTTAGCAAAAGTGTACTTTAAGAGGGTGTGTACCTTGAGAATAATTTATAATAGAAGAGGAAATGGCTTGTTTCATATCATAAGTGTACACCCAAAGCTACCAGCCATGAACAAAACTCTTGTCTTGGATTTTGATCTGCTGTTTAGTTTACGGTGTCATACCTCTTCTCACTGAAGTATTTTAGGAATGTCGGAGACCACTGGATGCTACTTTACCATGACTAGGCAAGGATTAAACATGAAGTGAGACATCTGATAAGTACTTGCAGATACCAGTATAATCAGTGCTCTTGGTCACAGTAGTGTCTAGTATGCAAAAAATATTTCCAGATATGTGTGGTTGTAGGTAGATAAAATTCAAATTATTTTCAGAGCAGATACTTTGAATTCAGCTTGTGAAAATTATCAAGGTGCATGTTGAGTTGTAAGTATATGGCTCCAGGTTTTATCAGTTCTGCATCAGTAAAATGCAGTAAAACTGTAAATCAATAAAATACATCATTATTATTTCCTGCTGGAACAAAATTTTCTTTATACAGGTGCTTGGTATGATTAGATACTTTCGAAGTAAATCTGTAAGATGGTGCTTATTGATTGTTCTGTAAGACAAATCTGATTTCAGTTCACAGTCTGCCTAAGAATTAAAAAATATTTTTTCTTCAATGCTCTTTTAGAAAGTTAGACTATTTGGTGAAATGCTCAATATATTCTTGTGGTTCTAATTTTCTTGGGTTTACCTTTCCACCTTCACAGGAAACCAACTAAGGATATTGCCAGATAGATGAGAAAGTAGAAGTAATTTGGCTGCAGTATTAAATGACCTGGTAATAATTTCTGACATAAAATAGTCTTTAACCCTAGAGATAATATGGGTAAAATGAACAGAAATTAAGTAAATCATAAGGTGAATACAAGTGGGAAGTGAAGGTTGATGCACATTTTTAGTACCTTTTAATAAAGATTTTCTTGGACAGGCTACGTTCAGTAACGGAAAAAGTCCCAGCTTAGATCATAGGAACATATTTTTCGGATAATTTGCACTATTCAGGAATGCAAATGTGCTTGATTCTTCATTACAACTCATAGTTTTAAGAATACTGTGCTGGGAAAATAAGGCACATTAGCCAGCAGCACAAATGGCAGAAGATGCCATAATGCTTACTTCTCAACCCAGCAAAAATCCCATTATTTGGCTGACTGTGAAAAGGAGCAGCAGTAATTGTTTCCAGTATCAGTTGGAGGCATTCTGACATTTGAAAATTCCAAACCTTCTGTTTCATTAACTCAAGGCATGGTCTCTGGCATCAGTTAGGGGACAAAAATGGGATTCTCATGGCAAGTTGTAGGATGCTGTCTGCTTCTGCCTTGCTGTTGCCCATGGGTTGCTGCAGGTGCTGCTGGGAGCTCCTACTGCCTGTACAGTAGCTACTTGTCTTCTGCAGGCGCCACTTCACCTGGATGCGGCCTATAAGAGTATCTTCCCAAGCCTGGGTCATGAATGTGGTAGGGCCTGCTGCTGTATGTGGTGAAGCAGGAGCTCAGTCAAAATAGAACCACCTTAAGAACACTGACCAACAGGTAGCCCAGATTTGCAACTCAGTCTTACTCTGGGGAAGAGAAAAATGGAAAAGGAGCATGGAAAACAAGGTTAATAGGCAAACTGTAGATGTTAATGTGATAACTTGCCATTTGTCAACCTTCTTGCTGCCAAATTGTGGTGCTGTGCTGGTCTCCTCCTGCCTCTTCTGTGTGTATCAGGCCTTGAGCAGAGTAAAGCGGGAGCACCCACTGGCCTTTGTGCCCGTTGCCGAGATTATTGACTGACAGTGGCGGTAAAGATGCTCTGTTAGTATGTGATCACAGCACTGCATGTCGTATAGAACAGTAAATACAGTTTTGTCTTTGATGGAGGGCAGGCCATCGTCAGTGCAGGTTCTCTCCATCTCATTGTACCAGATTCTCTTGTCATAGAACAAGTTGTTTGTGGGCAAAAATCTGTCTTGATTCCTATTCTCACATTTTCGTTTTATTCTCCTGACTGTTATTTGTGTTCATTTTACTTTGTCTGAAAAATGATGGATTTAAAATGTCTTTCATGTGTCTATTTTATAATACCTTTCACCAAACGCAGGACTTTGCTGGCTAGCAGTTGTAGTATAATTTTAAATTACACACAAACATGCTGCTTACTGTTGTTGTTATCCAATTTTTTTTGATCTATATCTGGGTGGTAATATTGACTACTTCATTTTTCTATGAAATGGTATAAAAATTACAGAAACAAGAAGTTTCCTTTTCAGACAGTATATTGGTATCTTTTTCAGTAGGAATTGTCATTATTTCGTATGTCATAGATTTGTTATTGACAACTGCTGTATTTAACTATTTAATGAAACATGGCCATTTTTCTGCATGCCCCAGCTCTCCCGAAGGACAAAAGATCCCATCATGCAAAATTCTATTGGGGAATTAACAAACACCAACTTGAACCAGTCTTGGTCACATAGATTATAAATGAGCACCAGAACAGATTTTCACTGACGTAGGGCTGTTCCATAACTTCACAGACTTTCTGGAAGCTCAGCAAGAGTCAAAGAAGCCCCACCAGTCTTGCCGTCAGGCAGGAGAGGACCTAGCGATGAGGGAGGATGGAAACAGGCCCCTGCTCAGGGAGGTAGAAGGATCCACTCCCTAGCCTTCTCAGGTGCCCTTACAAAATAGGTATGAGGCCCTGGATCTCAAGGCAGATGGCAGTGGAGAAGGTCTTTCTTGGGGGGGTCTCCCAAGTCAACACAGTCAATCAGATAGATCACAACTTCTAGTATTATTAAAAGAAGAAGGGTAGTTGTATTGGGTGACTCACTTCTGAGGGGAACTGTACCCATCTCACAGGGAAGTTTGCTGCCTCCCTGGGGCCTGGCTAAGGGATATTACCCAGAGACTCCCTGGACTAATTTGGCCTGCTGCTTACTACCCGCTACTGGTTGTCCAGGTTGGCAGCAATGAGAATTACCAGGGTAATCAAAAAGGACTTCAAGGCACTGGATTGTATGGTTGAAGGGACATGTGAACAGGTGGTGTTCTGGATTCCTTCCGTAGCAGAGATGACTAGTAAAAGGAACCTGAAAACTCATGTAATCAGTGAGCAGCTAAAAGACTGGTGTCATCAATAGAATTTTTACTTTTTTGATCATGGGGCTGTTTATATGGCACCCATCTTGCTGGCAGCAGATGTGGTTCACCTGTCTAAAAGGGAGAAAAGGATTCTAGCCTAGGAGTTGGCAGGGTTGATTGAGAAGACTTTAAGCTAGGATTGACTGGGGAAGGGTATGATACTAGGCTTGCTAGAGATGCAGCTAGGGGTGGCAACAAGCCAGTGGTCAACAAAGCCTCTACCCTGGACTTCTAGAGGGTGAACTTTGGCCTGTTCAGGACACTGATTCAGGAAGTCCCACAGGAAGCAGCCCTTAAAAACAAAGGGGCCCAGGAAGGCTGGACATGCTGTAAGGAGGAAATTTTGAAGGCGCAGGGAAGAAGACCCGCCTGGCTTAACAGGGAGCTTTTGTAGGAACTTGGGGGAAAAAAAGAGAGTGTGTCACCTTTGGAATAAGGGGTGGACAACTCAGGAAGTATTTAAGGATGTTGTTACGTCATGCAGAAAAAAAATCAGAGAGGCAGAAGCTCAGTTAATCTTTCCACTTTTGCAAAGGATAATAAATAGTGTTTTTATAAATACTTTAATAAAAAAGGAGGGCCAAAGAAAACCTCTGTTCTCAGATGCAGGGAGAAATATAGTCATCAAAGATGAGAAGGCTAACGTACTTTAACTCCTTCTTTGCCTCAGTCTTCAACAGTAGGACTGGTTATCCTCAGGACAGCTGGTCTGCTAAGGTGGTAGACAGGGATGGGGAGAAGAATGGACCCCCCTTTAATCCAGGAGGAAGAAGTTAGTGACCTGCTGTGTCACTTAGATACTCACAAGTCTATGGGATCAGATGGGATTTATCCTCAGGTGATGAGGGAGCTGGCAGATGAGCTATCCAATCCAGTCTCCATCATTTATCATCAATCCTGGCTAACTAGGGGGATCCCAAATGACTGGAGGTTGGACAATGTGATGCCCATCCACAAGAAGGACCTGAAGTAGGATCTGGGGAACTACAGTCCTGTCATCCTAGCCTTGGTGTCAGGCAGGGTTATGGAGCAGATCATCTTGAATGTGATCACATAGCTCGTACAGCACAGACAAGGGTTCAGACGCAGCCAGCAGAGGTTTAGGAAAGACAAATCCTGCCTGATCTGCTTTTAAGACCTGCCTAGTAGATGAGAGAGAAGCTGTGGATATTGTCTACCTGGACTTCAGCAAAGCCTTTGACATCATCTCCCACAGCATACTCCTGGAAAAGTTGGCAGCCCAGGTGTACTCTGTGCTGGGTTAGGAGCTTGCTGCTGGCCGGGCCCAGAGAGTGCTGGTGAACAGGGCTGTATCCAGCTGGCAGCCGATCACTGGTGGTGTCCCCCAGGGATCAGTGTTGGGCCTAGTCCTGTTTAATATCTTTATTGATGATTTAGATGAGGGGATTAGCAAATTTGTTGATGACACCAATTTGGGTTCAATTCTCAATTTGCTGGAGAGTAGGGAAGCTCTGCAGAGGGACCTGAACAGGCTGGTTAGATGGGGTGAGACCAACAGTATGAGGTTCAACAAGACCATGTGCCGGGTCCTGCACTTTGGTCGCAATAACCCCCAACAGCTCTACAGGCTGGGGGAAGACTGGCTAGAAAGTGGCCCAGCAGAAAAGACCCTAGGGGTGCAAGCTGTCAACTGAACGTGAGCCAGCAGTGTGCTCAGGTGGCCAAGAAGGCCAGTGGCATCCTGGCCTGCATAAAAAATACAGTGGCCATCAGGACTAGGGCTGTGATTCTTCCCCTGTACTCAGTGCTGGTGAGGCCACACCTTGAGTATTGTGTCCAATTCTGAGTCCTTCATTCATGAAAGACATTGAGGTGCTGGAGCGGGTCCAGAGAAGGTAAATGAGGCTGGTGAACAGGCTGGAATGTCCTGTGGGAAGTGACAGAGGGAGCTGGCTTTGTTTAGCCTGGAGAAAACGAGGCTCAAGGAGACTTTATTGCTCTCTATAACTACCTGAAAGGAGGTTGTAGTTATGTGGGGGTTGGCCTCTTCTCCCAGGCAACTAGCGATAGGATGAGAGGACAGTGTCTTAAACTGTGCTAGGGGAAGTTTAAGTTAGACATTAGGAATCATTTATTCACAGAAATGGTGATTAGGTATTGGAATAAGCTGCCCAGGGAGGTGGTAGAGTTACTGTCCTTGGATGTGTTTGAGGAAAGACTGGACATAGCACTTAGTGCCATGGTCTCGTTGACATGGTGGTTTTTGGTCACAGGTTGGACTCAATAACTGCAGAGGTCTTTTCCAACCTAACTGATTCTGTGATTTGAACTTTGCATGTAATCATGTATTGCTGTTGATCATTGTCATGTTAAGTAACTGTATTTGTAATGGGACTGTATCTTGATGGTTGGACTGAGAAAAATGTGATTCCCTCCCAAACAAAGTATATCAGTAAAATTCATTTAAACATAGTAAATTCTAGTGTACAGCACTTCACTATTAGCTGTTCTCCTACTACTTGTGCCCACACACCATAACTACTGCACTGATGTTCTTTCTGTCTTTGAACATGTGTGTGCTGCACCATTGGTTACATTAGTTTTTCAGTCATAGTTTCGTGGCAAAAAAGGATCTGCTGTGATTTTTTCATAGGTTCAGCATAAATATTCTTGACCAACTGACAATATTCTTACACACTGTTCCATTACTCTAAGTGAAGTAGAAGGCTATTTTATAAATGTGTTGCCAAGAATATTTTTTTCTCATAAGATTGTTTTAAAAACAAAGTATAAACAATCACATGAATTAGCCTTTCAAAAATTTATTGAATGATGACATTTTAAATAATAATTTATTTGGTTGTTAAATAAAATGGTTAAATGGTTTCTTGTATTTTATACAAGATCTTACTTGCCACATGTGAAGCAGTCTTACTTACCTCTTGGTCCAAAACTTCTCCCAGCATTTGCAAGGTCTTTGGGTTTGTCTGCCAGCAGAACACAAGGTTGGGTTAGGTGGTCTCAGTTGTGTGGGACGGAAAAAGGAAATCTTTTCTTGAGAAGCACTGAGGAAGAATAAAAAAGTTTATCAGTGTCCAAGGTGTTTTATTTAACTTAACTTCAGCTTGATACCCTGGAAGGGACAATGTCTTCAGGACAGATTTTTCTCTCCTTAAGGGGAAGTTTCTTTCAGAGTACTAAGTACCGTAACTGTAGACTGGAAAAGCAGGAAGAAAGCTAGCCATTTCTCTTAGAAGTTAACTGCTGGCTTTTGACAGTTACCCAAAGCAAGCAAGGCTCCTAACTTTGCTGCTTAAGTGTGTGGTGAGTTAATGACCTATTAACTCATCTAATGATCTATTTATTTGGTTTACTTGACCAAGTGAAAAGAGGTGCAGGTATTATTTTATAACAAAACTATAAATATTGTTGTCATTTGTGTTCAGAGGTTATCAGCTACTGTTTTTGCCAGTAAAAGAAAAAATGAAATGCTGCTAATGGTCAGCACCAGGGTCCTTTTCAGGTAAAACTAAGCAAATCTATTTATTTTGACCCACTAGTGAAGTCATCTTGCTGTGTAAAGAAGATGTTAATTTAAGTTCTGCTCTGGAATTTACATAAAATTGAGCCTTTAGTCCATCTGTGAATATTTATCTGGTCATTTCTGCTGAGGGATCAGAGGTGGAAAAATCAGATGCTTGACATATCACTGACTTTTTCGTATGTGACTACAAAGGCTGTTATGCTTTAACTATTTTAATCTGGTATGTCAGTTAGGTTTCATATGGATTTTTAACCTTTCGGAACTAATAGCACTACCTCAGCACCTAACAACATTTTTTTCCTTAATAGTTGGAATAATTTAAACTGCTACTGCTCTTACTTCCAGATCCCTTTTCGTAACTCATATCTACTATGAAATTTAGGCAGGATAGTTCTTGAATTGGAATATTAAAATGTATTTATAAGCCTTGCTTAAATTTGTTCCACTGTTACTCTTTTGGGCTTTTTTTACTTTCCTTTGTTTTGCAAACTTTCCATCCTTGTGTTTCTTATCTCAGTTTGGGATAGAGGTCATGCCTTCTCGTGATGTTTAATTGCTTCTAGTGCAAGGTGCTTGATTGAATCCTCTGCTTAGTACTAATACATATATATGTATTTGTATGTATATTTAAAAAGAATCGAGAATTTCCATAAGATGGGCTTTGTAATTAAGCCATTTCTAAAGCCAAATAGTTGTCAAGTGATTTCTAAAATTAGAGATGCTTTTCTTGAAAGAAAAGGAAAACAAAAAATAAACCAACAGGTGTCAGCAAAGACCATGTAACAAAACATTGGGTCAAATCATGTCAACAGTATACTCTGCATTCATAACAAATCCCTGTTGTCTATCATTTAATTTTCTCAAATGATCTTGAGAACCTAATTGTGATCAGTCAACCCAAAATCCAGAATATCACAACTGTGTATTAAGGTTGAATTGAATTTCTTTCAGTAGAAAACACAAGAAATCCTATAGAGATAATGTCAATTCTATCTTAATGAGTTGTTCACATTACAATCCAAGTGAGGTCTTTTGTGGATTTTTTTAAAATGCCATTGATTTTGTTTTTCTTTCTCTCCTTTTTTTTTTTTTTTTATTAGCTTGCAGTGAACTGAGTCTTTAGAAAGTCCACTCCGTTTTTAGGATTATTTGTTCTAGCATGGTGATAGTGGGTTTGTTTTTTTTGGTTCGTTTGTTTGTTTGTTCCAGTTCTTAGCTAAGTGTGTGTCCAAGAGCAGTGTGTCAGAAAGTTCCTTGCATCTCTCATTGGTACATAATGGCAGATTTGTCACCTAAGGTCAAAATAAAGCTCATTCAACCAAGGCTATTGCAGTCACAGTAGCAAGCCTCAAGCCAGTCCCGCCACTTGAGATTTGCTGCAGGGCAGTAATTTGGAATTCATTTTGCATTTGTTTCACTGAACATTATTGCTCTTACACGACAAAGAGGAAAATGTTGTCAGGAGACTACTGTATGAGGATTGTTTCCCTCTTGTGCCTATTTTCTCTTTTTGCATTAAAGTGCATATTACCAATGAGGAGACGAATCTTATAAAACACAAAAAAACATTACTCATAATGACATCGCTTCCAGTGTTTTATGCATGTTTATTTTTAAGATAAGTTACAAAACATCCAACCTGTGCACTCTGCCTTGAAGTTCTTAGAAAATATTAGTAGTGCTGAGTAGCCTAAACTCTTAGGCCGAATATAAATAATTTGAAAATAGTATCCTTTCTATTGCCTTGAAAGGTCCATTTTTTGAGAAACTTAGGTTCAGGAGATTGTAACTTGTTATGTCAGGTCTGAATTAACAGTTGAAGTAATTTTAGAGGTCTGAGGAGCTGATGTGAATCTCTTGCTGTACTTTGTGAAGTCAAGTCAAACATACTACTTTACAAAAAAAAGAACACATAGGCAAATGAGGTTGATTTTTATCTATATGTGAATTTCTCAGGTGAAGTAATAATGTTCAGCTGTCACAGAATGGGACAAGTGAACCTAAGGTTGATTTGGTTTTGCATCTCTAAAGAAAAATGAAAAACCTTGCATCTGTCTTCAACTCAAAATGTAGCAATTTATGCCAGAGTAACTTATTGTAGAGGGTAGAGATGATCAGACTTCAGTGGTTTCTGAGCTAATTAATTTCAATTCTAGTTTTTTTCCGTTTTTTTCCCTCTTTTTTTTTCCCCCTGTATTATATGTTCATGTAGGAGATTAAACTGAGGTTAAAATATAGTTAACTCATAAGGTTAATGAAGGAATAATAAACTACTAATGACACTAATAATGTACTAACCATTTTTATGATATGACTTAAGAAAATCCAAGAAGTCAATCAAGAAGGAAAATGCCATTTCAGCTGTGTTTTATTAGCTAAAGTCTACTTAAATATGCTATCTATATTACTGTAATGTGTCTGGCCACTTATAAAAACATACTGTGAAAATTATTGCCGGTAGATTCTCTTAGTCTCTCTACTTTCACGTACTTTGAGAGTTGTGTTTAAAAATTGATGAGAAGTGATCTGATAAAGTGTTTAAGGAGTGTTTTTTCACAAGCTGAGATCTTTGTAGGCAGATGCCTCCTATCCACTGAGTGAGTGTATCATTGCCAGCACATCTCACTCATAAAGGAAAGTAGCCTCTCTTAACTTCAAGAGAATTTTCCGTCTCCATTTATATTTAATCCTGGAGCCAGGAAAAGTCATAGCAAGAGTAGTAGTGGTGATGATGGAGTTCTGTTTCTGTTTTGAATATCTATAAATGAGGAAGATGATGTAGGAGTGGCTGGATCTGGTCCACCAGAAGAATACCTTTAATCTGTAGTTTACTCCATTTCCTTTTTTTCCCGAAATCTGCCACAAATGCGTAGGAGCAGACAGTAGGTGTGGACAGCTTAGGTTAACGGCATGTGCTCCAAGGGCTTGTGATCCGTCATCTATCATGTGAGTGGTTGTAATGTCAACTGCTTGCATGCACTTTATCCTTTGTCATGTCACATGTGCTTTATTCTTTATCATGTGTTAGCCATACACCAACCATTTGACGGGGTTGTTGGCATTTTGGTCATGGGGGATGCACATATGGGAGAAGAGAGGGACATGTGGCATTTGATTGTCTTCAAAGAGACTTTGAGGTTTGCACTGACCTAAGGGTTCCTCTCATCTGTCGTCAGTTCATGAATGTTTGTTGCATGGTAATGATTTCCAGTGACTCCCGATAGGTGCCAGGTTAGAAGTGAAAGGCCACAAATCACACAGGCTTATGTCATTGTTTAGTGTGTTTGTAACTGAGAAATCACTCGAGAAAACATTTTACAAATTTGAGCAATTTACTTTGTCTTTTTTTTTCTTTTTTTTTTCCTCAGCTTGCTGTTTGTATATGTAATCTGGTGGTAGGTGGAGTTATCCATGGTTCGTTTTTGAAAGTGGGAGCACACTGAAGGGGAGAAAAGAGAATTCAGAGGACTTGGGTAGTAAAGCACAGCAGGGGAGGGGAACTTGATGTGCAAGGCTCAGTGCACTTCGCTGCGTCCCAGCATGGGTTTTGGTGTGGTATATACTGAAGCAGCTCCTGTGGATCAGGATGTAGGTGTTATGAATCAAGTCATCAAGTTCTGATCTGTTGTCTGTGTAACTGACTATCTGTGTTATGAAGAAGTTCACCAGTGGGTCAGCTGCAACTACTCTTCCTCATGTGTGCCAGGCTGGTTCTTGATGTTTGTGATATATGGTACAAGACTTCCTTCAGTTTCTTACAGACTTAAAATGGAGGGATATTATTTTAAACTGAGTTATTTTGGAATTGCCTTTTTTGCTTTGTGGATTTTTTTTGTGCATTTCTTTGTGCATTTTTTTAGCACTCTTCTCTGGACTTGTCTCTGTTTAAAGACTCCAATACTTTGTGCATTAAAGAATCTCTTTGGTATTTGGTATCCACTTGCAATCGTGTTTAGCCTTCAGTACCTTTGTGATCTTTGTAACTTTAAACATGTTGGTGTCACTGGCTCTCAGTCCTTAATTTCTCTTTTCACATACTTTATGCAGTTACTGATCTCTTGATCATATAGCTTCAGGAAATTTTTGTATTGCAAAAATACAAAATACAATTTTTGTATTGCAAAAATTTCACAAACTGTGCTGCTAAAACAATTTTTCAGTGCATTTTGGTAATTGAAAACAACTCTGAAGAAAGTCTTCCATTTGAACAATCCAGTCTTAAAAGAATACACATTGTATGAAGCCAGGACCTTACTGTATAGCGTTTACTGCAGTTGTGTGTACCAGAACTAGGTTTCCACCTGGAGTTTCAGTTTTGTTCTTCAATCTTCGTGCAGCATTATAATCTTCCCACCACTGAGCAGCATATTTAGCAATGCAAGGGTAAAACCCCAGCTCTGTTGTAAGATAATGTGCTTCTTTTTTCTTTCTGTGGTCTTCTGTATCCTTTTTGCTGTCTGTCCAAGTAACTTAGTTTCATTTCTCAGTGATTAAAATATTTTCTGGATCCATATGAAGGATCCATATGAAAGATCACATAAGGCTATTGAACTTTGCAGATGACTTATTTGGTCCTATAGCACTTTGAAAAGGTGCTTCTGGATGTATTTACTTACTTATATCTAACATAAATCGGAAGACTCACTTGTTTTAAGCTCCTGAACATAGGGATCTTTTTGTTTCAGGTTTGTTTTCATGGCAGTTTTTCCTCCCATCTGTCTGGGCCATGGAGGCCATCCAGATGCTGAGCTGGCTGAGGGTTATAATCTCACACTTAGCATTTGAGCCTCCAACTTACTATATCTTACTTACTTCATGTTTGCTTTTATTAAAAGCATTTGTTAGGTCAAGTCTTTGCCACATCAGGGTGCTATACTGATTTAACAGTCACATTTTGAAGGCTGATATTACTATTTATTATATTAGAGTATTGCATAAAGAGTCAGTTAGGATCAGAGCCCCATGGGGACAGGTGGTGTTAAAAAATGAGTAAAGGTTTATTTATGCCCTGAAGACATCCAGTCTAAATAGATCAGAGAGAATAGAAGAAATAGATACAAACACTTAGCTGCAAAAAGGGTAGATTTTGGCAAGTGGTCTCTAAAATATGTTTTCTCCATAGCAAATTTTTCCTCTTCCAGGTGTTTTTTTAGTAATTCAGAGAGTTAGTATATGCCTGAATTAGAAGTAAAAAATAAAATTTCTATGTTTGAGGCCGTATTTTCATTATACTCATTTTAATGTCCGTACAACATCAGCATCTGAGACTCGGGAACTTAACTGCTTTACTTGTTGGTGTTACACTGAAGTTGATTTCGGTGAACCATAAAAAATTTGCCCCTGAAGGTAAAATTACACTGTATGCATGATCCTAGCATAATGCTTTGGGGATAAACATGTCTTAAATCAACTCATCGCTCACAGCTATATTCCTTCTCCAAATGCAGTTTCCTTGTAGATAATAATTTTCAGAAAGACTGATTTTCTTTAAAACCATGAAGTTTTTTGAACACAATTCTATCAACAAACATATTTGAGCAGAGTGGCAAAGAATTCATGTAATCCTAATCGATTTTGGGGTTTAGAGAAAGGAAGGTAGGGGCATATACCAACATATTTAATTAGCTTTCATCAGTACTTCTGATTTGTTCAAGTGTGTTCTGAACGTTTGCACACTGTGTTTGCTCATATTTACATAATAAAAACTTTTGGACTTCCTTGAAACTTTTTTTGGTAATTGTGCACTTGGAAAATTAAAATTGAAATTTATGGTACCTTGGTGCCTACTTGCTTAGTTCCTAGTGTATTTTTAAGGTGCCATCACTTAAGAGCTTTGTTACAGTGATGTTTCTGTTGGGGCGTAATATACTGTGGGTTCAGATGGATGTAATGGTGGCCTTGAGGGATTGGACTAAAGAATACCATCTGGGTTTGTACCCAAATGTTCTTGGATTAATATTTTGAGGCTTAGATCTTGTCCTGTCTGGAATTTAAATACAGTTTTCCAAGCTTTAAAGAGAAAGCAAGCACCACTTGGCCCTCTTAATGAGTCCATTTTTTTCTTCTTTCATTTGCTTTTTTTTTCCTTTTTTTTTTTAAACTCCTGTAGCCAGTGAAACCCAGGTAGTTACTTACAAACCATTTTTACAGCTCCATATGGACAAAGTGCTTTAGCTTGTTCCTCAGTTTAATTCCCAAATTAAAAATAGTTTGAAAGCTCTTATATCTGCAACTCCATTTTTCTTAGACTGTGTAAAGATAGAATAAAAGAATCCCTGGATTCTAGGCAAGACATTGAACTGTGGACCACTTTGTTATATTTGAGATGGCAAGTCTCAAATGTTACAACTAGGTTGATTTTTATTTTTTTTTAAGTGGTTGCTCTTTAAAATGATTTCTTATGTTTCAGGTCTTAAATTTCAATTTTATTCCTACATGGAGACAAGAGACTTAAACTCTCCCATGGTGGGGAATCAGTCAGGGTTTTTCTTCTGTTTAGAAACCTTTGACCCATCCCTCCCCTGTTCAGTGAGTACACATGGCAAGGTAACTTGTGCTGCAAGGGTGGTTACATATCTGCTCTCCACATAACTCATGAAGTGAACCTGCAGGGGAGAGGGTTTCAGGAGTCTGCTTATGGAAAAATATGCTTTAAAAGTATTTCTTTGCAAAAGAGAGCCTTTCTTGTACTACTGAGTATTATTGAGTATATTAATTGGTTATAAACCTTAGTTTTGAGGCACATAATTATTCATACAGCCATGATTGATTCACAGGTAGAGTTACAATTCCATTGTACTAGCAAGCAGCCTTTTTTGAGGGACAGAGAGAATTTTTTTGTCTAAAGCTCCAAGTTCTATAATTAGTTATATAATAAAGGATTCAGAAAAGTGGCAAAACATATACAAGTGCTTAGAAGTTTAACCAACTGACCTTTAAGTTGTCTGCTTGGATATGTCATTATTGTAAGTGGTTTAGTATCTGTTGGCCCTTTTTTTTTCTTCCAGATCATTACTAAATATGTTTATGAACTACTGCAGAAGGAATGCCACTTGAAGAAAGTAACTCTTCCAGTAAGTATAATTTATTTTTCTAAAGGCATTGTTTGTTTGGATCTGTACACAGCATAGCCTGCAGTCCCCACATTTGGATAAAGACAAGGTGTGCTGGGGCTCTGTGCAGGGCATTGTTTCAGGATACTGCCTTTGCATTCTGCGTGTGCATGCATCTGGAGATGCTGTTCCACCTCACTTCTCAAGTGTTTGATTTCTCCAGCTGAGCCATCCTTGCCTTACCAGATACCAGAATTTTCAAATTGTTGTTTTGATAAGGGAGCCATAAGCTTTCTGAAAAGTATTTGTCAATGTTTTGAGACCTCTACAGCTGGATGTAGAGAGCAAACATGTCTTTTCAGAGGAATACACTCACATGGAGTTTCAGTAAGCTACTCAAAGTAGTTACTTAAAACACACTTTTTCAGTAACTTGTAATAAGTATGTAATATAAAGTAATTATGTTGCTTAATAAAAATACTTGATCAATCCCTAGAGGAGGTGAAGTGTTTTCCTGCATATCAGAGCGTTTGTAAATACATGTGAAGCGATATTATGATGTTCAGGTATTTTTATATTCTATATTGGAGAGTTCAGAGGGGAGACTATAGTGTGACAGCACTATGTAGATTTTCCATCGTCATAAAGGATTCTTATGCTTTTGACAAGCTCTTGCATTACTATTGTTCTCTGCTGATCCTTCATATTCAGTCAAGGAAAACCTATTTAGGCAAAAGATGGAAAAGGTTCTTTGCTTCAACAGTGTGGTTAAATTTCACCATTCCCATTTCCATTTCCATTCCCTAAGTGTTTAGGGAATGTTTTGATAACCTGCCCAAACTACTAAAGGTTTCTCAGAAGGGTTTTTTCAGTGTCTTCTGGTCATGGCAGAAGGAGCTGAGCTAAGCGGTTTGCAGAACAGTTGAAGGGGAAGCAGCATCTCCCTTCTATACTCCCAGCCTGTTAGTTGCATGACTGCCGCAAGACCCAAGACTGTCTGAGAAAGCATTTCCCCACTTCAGATTTCTTTGTGTAGAGAGACAAGAAGATTGTGTTCATCATGGCAGTCTGCCTGGTGCAGTGCTAGTCATGATCTCCAGCTTCCTTGCACAACTACTTGTCGTCATTGAGAAAGTTTTGGTCCAGGGGGTACTTCCATATATCAGACAGGTAATGTATCAAAAGACTTCCTCAAGCCATGTCACACTCTGTGAAACCAGGAAGCTATCATTTATAAACTTACAAATGCCTAAATTTTGTGCCCATAGGACTTTCTTTGATTTTTAAAAAAATAACATAAGGAATATGCATGTAAGTAATGCAGTACTAAGGCTGATCAACTAGCTCCAGAAAATGAAGATGAAGAAATTTGGAGTAAGTATTACAGCACTTCCATTACCTCTGTCACACATGTGGAGACTCATCTGCCTGGCTTTGAGTTTCTTGTCTTGGGAGAGAAATGGCCCTGTCTAGCTCCCACTGTTGAATCAATTCGTAATTTACTCATATTTATAAATTATGTGTAAGCACTGATGCAGCTTGTCAGTAGTACATTTAAGCTACTCTCAAATGTATTAGTTCCAACTTCTGTTAAGTGTCATAATTTATGTGCATTTTGGAGCAAAGTAAGATCTCAGCTGTCTAATTTTGAGCATTGTGGAAGAATTGGCCCAAGGTGTGAGCACCGCTCTTCCATAATGGCTCTTATGCGTAGCGAGCCCTCAACACAGTCAAAACCAGGTTGTGACAACACATACAAAAATGAGAAAAAATAAACAATGTATATAGAAACTGAAAAATTAAATCTGTTTAAAGGCTAGGTTTAAGTCCTTACTGACACATTCCCAATTAATAACACAACCCCCTAGTTTAAACTAATAAAAGAGACTAATAGAAATAATAAGACAGCTTTTAGGATGAAAATAGACACACGTAAAAATGTTGGCAAGTTACATATAAAATCACAGTAAGCTCACAAAAAAACAAATTTGAGGAGCTTGGTACAGTTGTAAAGACAAATAAAAGTGAGTTGATAAGGCTGATACTGATGAACTGCAGGTAGAATGAGAGCTCAGCTCAAACCAGAAAAATGAACATGATTATTTCCAGTATGTGTCCAATTTCCACACTTAATTTTTTTTTTATTTTTGTTTAAACAGTTCTGAGCAACTGTCTGAAATTTGGTGTATCAGTAGAGGAGACCTTAAGAATAATGAAATTCCAGGATGAGGGGTTTTTTGGCCCAAGATTGTATAAGAAGACAAATACAAAGCTGCAGAACAACCAACTTGTATTTAACTTACTGCTGAAATCTGATGATGATGATTATATATTGGGGGAAACGAGTATAGATTTCTTTTTAAAAGAACTACCAAAAGTCATTGAAGGAGTTGGAGATCACATGAAGAAGAAAAATCTTGTCAATAAAAAAGTACATGTATTTCTGATGAGCCTCCAACAAGCTTAACAACTGCTTTTAAGAAGAATATGTGAAGGGAGTCCCCTTATAATAACCTAATAATTGGTTAAAAGAGGAAAAAAGTGTTCCTATTTTACAGATGAAGTTATTTGTTACTGGTGGAGTGCTGTTAAGGCCTGACATAGTTGTAAATAAAAGGAAAAAAAAAAGGAATTAACACAAGCTAACAAACCTTTCTGGTGTTTTTCCTAAAATTATTTGGGATAGTTAAAACTAAAGCTGATTATGATGAGTTGGGGAATTATTTTATAATGCAAAATAACTGGATGATTAAGTGGCATGAGATTAAATTCTGGTAAATATGAAATTATGGGGAAGATAACTCACTGTGTAAACACAACAGTGGCCTCTAAGTGAGCTATTACAACTCAGGAAAGACCTTGGATTGATTGTGAATAGTTCTCTGAGAACATCAGTTAGTGCTCAATGGCAGTCAGTGGCAAAAGCTCTCAAAGCAAATAGAATGCTAGGAATTATGAGGTGTCGAGAACAAAACACAAAAATATAGTCATTCCACTCATTATGTGGGCCCTCATCTTGAACACTGCATGGAGTCTGGACACCGTATCAAGAAGGATATGAAGAATTAAAAAGAAAAATACAGAGAAGGATTGCAAGGATGATCACAGGCATGAAATGTTTTTCAGACAAAGAAAGATTATAAATAAAGATTCTTCGGCTTGGAAAATAGATGACTGAGGAAAGAAGATGTCAAATCTATAAAATTGTGCAAGGTGTATGGAAGATGAATAGGGAATGGGTTTTTGCTTTTCTTCATAATAGAGAACCTAAGGGGCAACCTAAGTTTAAATTATCAGGCAGGAGATCTCTGGAGAAAGAGAGACAGAACTATTTCTTGCATGTGCCATTTATATTGAGGAACTCATTGCCATTGAATACTATCAAGGAAAAAAGTATAAATGCATTCAAAACCATTTGACAATACTAAGGTGGGATAGATGCTTTGAATTATTGTACATGCTTGTCCAGTTATATAAACTCTGCCTTGCGAGATTCCAAGTTACTGGTTGTCAAAACCGGGGAGAATCACTCTGTAACCATCTTGTTCTCTTACTGTTCCCCTAAGTAATCTGCCAGTTGTCAGAAACAGGACCCTGGGACCTTGATCTGACCAAGATGGCTCTTACATATATGACCTTACTATAATGAATATTTTAAAGGTGAATACAAAAACATTTTTTTCTTTAACCTCATAATCAGTAAGTTGGTGTATTGACTTTTTTCTGCCAGCTGATAATGAAGTTGGTAGTGTAATGATGTTTGAATGTTCGAAATGTGTTTCAGGACTGTGTCAGAGGGAGTGCACTTTTTTCAGTATGATTTTAATGGGGAGTGGAGATGCTATGCTTCAAATATTTAGCATGACGGCATTTCACGTTCTCTCATCTTTCTAAATTTCAACCTTGTGTGCAAAGTCCAACTTGCTATCTTTATTTTGCTCTCTCAGGTGGCACCTGCAGTTTTGGATACAAAAAATTAATAAATTCTGTTAGGATATGAAAATAAGACCAGTTGGCAAATGAGCAAGGTTTGTCTGTTATTTTATTATGCCAGCATCTTTGCCAAAACATAATTCTGAACATTTTTTCCTACACAGAAAAGCTGAAATCCATATTACATTATTGTTACTGTAAAATATTATACTTCTGTTAATGTTCAACATATACTACTGACTTGAAAGTTTTTATGAACAGTCGCAAATTCAGAGAGAAGCCATTCAGTTACCACTTTTAAATTTTTCATTTCTTGGCTCCATTGAAGGTTTTGTTAGGAATATAGAGAAGACTGCAGTTTTTTTATCCAGATGAAGTATTTGTATTTCCCTAGTTTTAATGGCATCTTCAGTGATTGATCTTTGCTCTTCTTTAGCTATTGAGGACAAATAGAGTATGCTTCTGAATTAAATGCACCTCTAATGGCTTCTGGAAAAGCTTGAGATGGAAGTTTAAATAATTACTAACATGTTGTCATGTTTTAAGCCCAGCTAGAAATTAAGCCCCACACACCTGCTTGCTCAGCCTCCCTTTTCCCCCTCCATCATGTTGGAATGGGGAGGAGAATCAAAGTGAAACTTGTAGGTTGAGATAAGCTTAACAATTGGAACAAAAATAAAATACAGTAATAATGGTAAATTATAATAATGATAATAAAAAGAAAAAAGACAAGTGATGCACAATACCATTGCTCACCACCCTCTGACACACCTACCCCCACTTCTCAAACACAAGTCGGCTCCCCTTCTCGATAACTCCCTCCCTATTTATATACTGGGCATGACTTTATATGGTGTGGAATATCCCTTTGGCCAGTTTGGGTCACCTGACCCAGCTGTTCTTCCTCCCAGCTTCTTTTTGCAGCCTCCTTCTTGGCAGACATTGAGACAAGAAAAGAAGTCCTTGAGGTAGGGTAAAGATGACTTAGTAAAAACCAAAACATCAGTGTGTTATCAACAACAATCTCAATTCTGAATCCAAAACACAGCACTGTAACAGCTACTGAGAATAAATTAACTCTATCATAGCTGAAACCAGGACACATGTTTTATTGACAATGGCGCTGAAAGGTCTCACTTCACAGAATCTTCTAAGGTACCAATGCTTTCTTTCACTTCAATAGGTAAAACTTCATTTAGTAGTTCTTTCCATCTACTAGACAGCCAAGAACTATTTCTCTTTGAAAAACAATGGTCTCTTATCTCCACTGCGTGTTCCTTTTGTCTATTTTATTACCCAAGTGAAGTCAGTGCTTGTTTATGGAATTTCCACTGATTTTGGGTTTGTAAAATTAGTGGGTAATGGTCAAGGGTTAATTAGCTGCCTGGGGTATTTATCAGCAGTTCTCAGTTTTACAGTTTTGAAAAATTCTGAAACAGGATTCTCAGTATTGTGAAGACTGTAACATAAGTGAGTTAACCAGCTTTATGTAGAAACACATAATAGAAGACTTTCTCATCTTGTGAAGCAAGTGAGTAGTTTTCTCCAACAGCTGCTGGCAATTCTCATAATATTATTGAGTCTTTTCAGTTTCAATTCCATTTATTTACCATGTTCTTTCCTCCAGTTACAGTTTATACCTATTTCACTTCTTTATAGGCTTTAGGCTCATAATTTTTATTGTGTTTCTTAACTGGAATAAGAAAAATATTAGTGGATTTTTTTTCCTTGTTAATGTTCAATCTTAAAAACTTCCAGTATACAAAAAAAAAAAAAAGACTCCTAGAGCCTAATCAGGTCTCATAGGTCTCTGGTTGGTAATGGCTAAGAACTGAAAAATTGAGTCAATGTCAGTGTGGTATCATGGGTGTTGGTAAGATTAGATTTCAAGTGTAGTTTGATTTTACTCTATATATGGAAAGCAGCTGTACAAAATACTAACTAGTATGCTTCTGAAATATTCTCTAGACTGGTACTTCTTTATTAGGTGATAACTCATGTGAGACAGAAGTCATATGGAAAAAGAAATTCAGTGTTTGAAAACCTTAAGAATGTCATAATATCTATAGAGAGCTCACACTACATTCATAAACCTTAAGGTGGTGTTGTGCCTTGGGAAAAAAATCCAAGAAAAAGAAAATTAAACTTTTTAAAGTTTAATTTTAAAGTCATTTTAAACAGTAAATTATCGGCATAACTTCGATTTGACATGCCTAGCTACAGATTATTGGAAAATTATTCTCACATGTGAAAAAGTGTTGAATAAAATAGTTAAAATAAACTAAAAACCATTTTATTGGATTTATTCAATTTGAATTTAAATAAAGAATTGGAAATCAGTGTCCTTGAGTAGGTCCAGAAGAGCAAGGGGCAAATAAATAGAAAGTATTTTATGTGGTCTCAGTATGTCCACCTTTAAATGGTATTCTATGTTGATTTGATAATAAAATAAGTGACCATTAGGTGTATTCTTTAGTGAAAGCTTGGTCTACTGAATTAGTACTGTTTGAAAATAAATTAGCTTGACAAAAAGTTTCCACGTGTGATTAATTGGGGGAATATAATGAAGAGTTATTTTTTATGAGCTTTGTAGATATTTTTAGCTGTTAAAAATTAACTTATTTGCAGAAATGTGAACTACTTATATCATCTATGTATGTCTGTATATCTATATGTGCAATCACATGCATATGATTACTAAGTGCTAGTATTTCCTATATTCTACACAATAATTTATTTTATAAATATTATAAACATACAGCCTAGTTATATCTTTGTCTGAAATGCAAATTCACAATGCTTTTTCCTAATTATGGTGTTGCAAGTATTGAGTTTATGTGTAAAAGTCAGTTACACCTTGCCAAGTACAATCTGAGATCCAGTGTTGGCTGACTTTTTACCTAATCCGTGTTACCTTTTAAAGTATAAATTCTGCTGTTTCAGAAGCAGCAGCATGATCCGACTGTAGCCCCAGGCACTTACTGTACTTAGGTATTCTAAACTTTTTTCAACAGAACATATTCTTTACCATATTTTCTGTTTTCGCACAACGTGTGGAAGAAAGTGAGTCTGTTTCCCAGTGCATGAAGTGCGGACTGACACACGTGAGATGTTACTTTACTTTTGAGCAGGGAATAAGGTCTTCAGTGGTATGGCAGGTATTGAAGAGAGATGCGATCATTCTTCCATTTTGGAATTCATTTTGTTCAAGAAGACTCATTCACTTCATTAAAAAAATATTTGGTAGGATTTGCATTAAAAAAAAAAAGTCTGGAGATTCATGCAGAATTAATTTTTCCTATGTTAAGGGTGTTTAGGAATATGTACCCATATATGAGAAAAAATTGACATAATCCAATTAGCCATTCCATCTTTCTCAACATGAGGGTCATATCCTGAACTGCCTTACTTCACTGTTGCAGAGCGTGTTCTTAGCAGCTGTACAGTTAGCCTGTGGGGGCGTGGGGTGTGGAGTACGGTAGGATGGGGAGATTTGCCTGTTTTGTTCTTTCTTTTCCATATATTCTTATGGTAGAAAGGGACGAATGAGCAGGTGTGAGATTTTTTTTTTTGCCTTATGGTATTCACACCAACACAGTTCTTTTGTCTTGAGACAGGCTTGCTAAACCAAGTGTAAAAACTTCAGTATTTATTGAACAAAAGGTGTTGCTTTACTCTCTTAAAGACAAAATGTGGTATTAGGTTATGATTTACTGAATATCGAAACTGATTGTTGGTCTGTTTCTATGGCAAAGTAGCTAAGCATTGACCCAGGTGCAGGACTCTTAATGAAGCTACTATTTAGACCTAAATTTGATTTCTATATTTTGTTAGGCCTATCCTATTAGATTTATAATAGACAAATTTACAATGCTGGTTCCTACTTGGCTGGTTGGGTATTTATATTGAGGTGGCTGATTTGGAACTCTCTAGGATTTTTTTTTAATTATGAATTTTATTGTTGCTTCAGGCGTATCAGAGGTGTGAAATTACTTGATCCCTTCCAACTCCCAGTTGTTCATGTATGGACTTCCTATCTTTCCAGTAAATTTCTGTGCACAACTGGTGTTTCAAAGCTTAAGCACACTTTTTACCTCTATTTTGTTTTAAATTTCTCTTGGATTCCTCTTCTAAAATGCGATATGTTTTTATATTTCAAAGTTACATTGCATAAATACTAGCTTTTGCTTTACTTTTATTTAGTACTGGGCAGACATTAGTCCTCATAACATGCATTCAAATAGTTGTTAAACTGTGAATGGTTTTTAACAATGTGGTAGATAACTTTATAGCTGCAGATGTTCTTTTAAAGATTTTTTGTTAATACATTGAAGTGTATGTTGTCTGTAATTGCAGGTTGATGCAACTGAGAGTGAACCAAAGAGCTTTATCTTCATGAGTGAAGATGCACTAATAAATCCTGACAAGCTCCTAGTCCTAATTCATGGTAACGGTGTTGTCAGAGCTGGTCAGTGGGCTAGGAGACTTATAATTAATGAAGATCTGGATAGTGGCACACAGATACCGTATATAAAGAGAGCTATTGGGGTAAGTAAAAGTGAATGTATGTGTAAGGTTGTGCATATGGATGTGTCTGCATACTGTATATGAAGAACTGTAAATCTGTGATGTTTCAGTTTTTTAATCAGTGTTTCATATTTTACTAGCTGATAATTTTATTTTTGATAGGAATACTTGTTTGGTTTTATTGGAAGAACCAAATTTCTGTCTTACAGTGGTGGCACTGCCATATAGTTTAATATGGCAGATAACACAACAAGAACCCTTAGCAGCTGATGAGATGCAATAGAAGGCACTACAGAAATTGGTTATGAAGTGTTTTCTTTTATAATTCATAAAGTTTCTACATGTTCTCACTTAACGTCTGTTGTAGTCTCATGATAACATGAGCTTTCATGATAACAGCAGGTTTTTTGCTAGGCTTGTACTGAGTTTATTAGAGGCACAGTCTTTTTCAGTTTTGTTTTAAATACTGATTCATTCTGATTCAGTACTACTTATCCATACTTGACAGTAGAAAACATTTACATTTTATGGACATTATTTTGTTACATCATTTGAGAGACAATGAACAATTTGTGTTATGTTTTTAGCATTGGAACTTTGTAGGTGTAATTCATCACTTACACCTTCCTACCTAAATGAAATTTCCTGTAGTAAACATTAGAAGAGCCTATTTAAGACTCATTATTTCTATTATATTTACCGATTTAGTCTATTGTGCTACTCTAAATATCAGTGTTGTCACTGTGTTGTTTCACATTTTACGACATGAAGTTTAATTTTTGGCAGTTGTCTTTAAAGTATGCAGTCTAGAAAATGGCTCTCTTTTTTTTATCTTTATTTTTTCCAATGATGGGAAGGAAGAAAACATTAAAAATGTTATTATATATAATTATATTTTATGTAATAAATATAAGTTATTTTTTGTTTGTATTACCCATTATCAAAGTTCTAGAGTACACTTCATGTGAAAAAGAAATGTAGGCTTGTGGAAGTGAGGCTTTCCTTCTTCTAAAATAAAGTTTTTTACTAATTTTAAATCAAGACTCAGAGATAGAACGAAAAATAGTTTAAGATTGCAAAGAGCAGTATAAGTGTACAGTAGGTCCACAGTATAGGACCTCTAGTGCAGGTTCCAAAATCTTTCCCAAAAAACCCAAATAGCTATAGCTACTTAAATTTTTGTAGCAGTGCTTACATTCTTGCATTTTTGTTCTTTCATGGAAATTGCTGCTGTCTTTGGTAACACAAGAGACTGAATATTTAAAACTAGGATCCTAACCCTAAATTAGCAGCTAATTTTTAACGGTATTTCTAATAGAGGAGAGTTATACTTCCTTTTGCTGTTTTTGTATTTTTATTTATTTTGTACAGTGATTGTGTCAGGGTGGCAGATAGCAGACCAAATGGTTATTATACTGAAAACTAGATTATTTATTTCTGCATTTTGAATGCTTTTTAAAAAAAAAGACTGAAAAAACCCCACACATTTGATGAGAAAGTATCTTTAAAAAAATGTGATCACTAGATCACATTGGGGCATCCAACTTTGTGTTCTTATCTTTGAGTTTTTTCTTAGTATGATTTTTTAATTAGTAGCTTTCTTTAGTTCAGTGATTCCAGCTGTTGTAAAACACCCTCTGCTCTTTTTGTGCATCTTAAAATTCTGGTAAATATACTACATGTTTAGAACACAAACTATTTACAATTATTTTTCTTCATGCAAAATGAAGATTAGATTTTATTCAATTGTCTTTTGATTAATTGCATCATTAAGTGCGTTACTATTTTTTTGTGTCTCATAATCACTGTGGTGGGAATTGGTTGTATTTCTGACTAGATAAGACAATATTTTATGGAAGTTGGATCCCACTGAGGGTATTTAGAATCATTAGGTTATGACTAAAAAGAGAATACAGATAGGTACAGGCTGATAGCACATCAGCTTCTTCCTCTACTGAAATGAAGTTAGCTAGCCTAGTCGAAGAAGAGATCTCATCCTTGAATGAAACCAGCGGACCTTATCAAAGCTTAAGATTACAGTGCCGATGACAAGAGAACATGTTTTGTTTTTTTTTAATAGACTTATGTGAATTTCAAGTGGATAACGGTATCTAGGATTTGAAAATTCCACTGATCTGTTGTGAGTGTTAAATACATACAGGCTTTGTAGGAACCTTAAAACATTTGCTGAAGACTAAGTTTTAGTTTAAAAAATAAAAATTAGAAATTGCAGAATTAATGTTTAAATGTCTTACGTGCAGGAACAAGTTCAGAAATATCTGCTTTTCTTAAACTGAAACCAAATAGACAAACAAAACAATAAAACCCTTTAAGAAGGCCTAGCCCATATCTTCTTCTCTACTGCTTTTCTCTTGCTTCTCTTTTCAGTTCATTTCTTGGAAAAAGTGAAAACAGAGATGCAACAACTGAAGTAATCAGTGAGCAGTGGATTGAGCAGGATGAACTGATACTTCTAACCAGGAAGTTAAGGAAAGAGTAGAAACTATTTCTCTATGATACAACATACGAGGAAAAGAATTAAGAAATCCTGCTTTTCTCTTAGAGCATGTATAAAATATGGAATATACAGGCTTAGCATTTATCATGCTTCTATTATTTTGGGACTGTTACACATTGTAAAGAAAAGATTCAAAGAGAAATATCCTGGTGAGAATTCAAGTAGCTAGAAATGTGTTTCTGATTTTAATCTGTGTGTTTCCTGTGGGTAATGTTTCTGCTTCCATATGTTACGTCAAGTTCTGTTGTGTAGATTTGATCTTTTATGTAAGAGGTTTTGGGAGAAGTTGACAACGGTTTATGTAAAGAGGTAACATTATTGTGTTAATCTGAGTATTCAGACTTGGTAGTGTAAAAGAGATGTTGAAATACGAAAGAAGAGAACAAGTAAGTGACTAGACAGAGAACAGATTGTAGGAAATGGGGGAGGGAGAAAAGTGTATACAATGTTAGAAACAGATCTGTGTAAATACATTAAAATGCTGTAGGACAAAACCTGTTTTAGAAAAACAGGTATGAAAAAGACAAATCTGATAATAAAGAAGTAAGACTATAACAAAAACTTAATTAAAATAAAAGAAATTGTTATTATAAAGGTGTTTTTAAGCTAAAAAGCTGTCAATTTCCTATAGTACAGTACAAAAACACTGCATAGATTTGTTATTGTGTTAAAATAGAAATTTTCTGCTGAAACTTTCTGCAGTGGAAAATACTGATTTTTGACAGAAGCACTAGTCTGACATGTAAGGGACTGCGCTTCAAATCCCTCTTCCAGGAATGAGGGAATATTCCACTGATGATGAGAATTCTGCACTGAAGACATTCCACTTCTTTTTTTATATTTAAAAAATAAATGAAATGAACAAACGAATAAATGAAGTGTAGATTAGAAGAGTAATTTTAGTCTGTCTCTTTTATATTTTGCCTAAGTGGCTTGTCCATTGTCAGTACAATCAGGCTCTTATCAGATCACTTATTATTTCATCATACATCCAATAACTGAAGCAGCACCAGGAGAAGACAGTGAGACAGAGGTAAATTCTTCAATTCAGTGATGAGGACATTTTCTTGGGAAGTTGAGAATTAAGGATTTACGTTCCTGGTTTCATAGTGGCTGTTGAAGGGCTCCTGTGTTCCCTATGTTAGAGAAGGATAAGTTGAATTTGATGTACTTATGGAGGAAATTTGTTCCTTGGGGAAACAGGAGCTCAGCTTATCTTAGTTTGGACATGGTGAAGAATTATGGAGTACTTTTATCTTTGATACCTCTCCTCTAGGGAATAAAGAAGACATCAACTTATTGCACGAGTAAAAAGAAATTGTTGGGTGTTTTCTGTGTCTTTGTAAATACATTGCATTTGTTACCTAAGACAGCTGTGGTCCCAAGGATGCTAATAAAATTCAATCACAGCAACTGTCACTTATTTGATTTAAAAAAAAATAAATTAAAAAACCTTCCAAGAATGTTAAGGTGTCTTTAATATTTTTATTATTATTTAAAGGAGAATTAATATTTGACACAGACCAGACAAATAGGTTCTTCAAAGAACCTGGGCAGGCTTTTCAGGAGGAATTCAGCAGCACCTGAAAACCTGACTTTGCCTGAACAAACAAACAATAAGAAAGATTTCCATGAGGTGGATATTCACTGTGGAATATTTCTTTAATGACTGAT
>JAWMRA010000090.1:2506762-2521093 GCA_035584735.1 Pseudotriccus pelzelni | reverse complement strand
AAGTCTTTAATAAAAAATTTTTTATAAAAATATATTTTATAAACTAAATTCTAAAAAAATTAATTAAATTTTAGAGTAGTTGATCAAATTTATTAATTTTTTTTACAATTTCTATTCTTAAAAAGATTTTTTTATCATAATACTGGATTTAAACACTTAATGTTATTCATTTGTACAAAACTGTCAGGTTGGCAATGTTTACTAAGAGTTGGCGAGGGTTATTACTTTTCTCAGCATGCAGTAAGGTGTCATTAGTTTTGTTAGTCAGTTGAATGAAATAACAAAATCATTCAGTGTAACAGCAGTAAATTTCCCGACCATAACTTTTGTGTGATTTAGTAGTCTTAATGGTTAGTAACTGGTACAGTAACACATCCTATTTTATATTTTTTCTTTCTATTTTGTAAAAATCAGTCTGTTTCAACAGTGGATATTTACATATTGTTGCCAAGAAATTATACTTTGTTTAAACTACACTAACAAAAATTCTTGCTAAAAAACTTTTCAATCTCACTTTTAATCATAGAATATCTTGTTAGACAAGCATCATCTTTGTTCTCTCTTATAGTTTACACATGCTTAGCATAGTTTCAATAAGATGAGTAAGTGACACTTTCGGGAAAAGAAGAGTAGCTGACATTTCACTGCAATTGCTGTTCTGCCACAGAATACTACTATTTATATACCTTTTATGTCTTGTAAGTATATTGTTGCAGAAAGATGTTAAAATACCTCATTTATTTATTAATAGTCAATTACAGTGCCAGAGCAATCATAATCTTATTTGGGTATTCTAATATATTGCTGAACTATAGGCTTTCACTAAAAGGGCAGTAATTTGCTATATTGTTTTATTGTATATTATACGTTTTCAAATACTGCTTTTCTGACTCTGGTATATGTATTTGGTTTATTCATTTTGTTAGACCATAGAACTAACACTGCTTGTAAAGTCCTTCTTAAAGAGAAAACTTGTACTACTTTTATGGTGATTATACTAAGAAAAGTTATATGTGGTTGCATGACCTTTTGAGATCTTTCTAAAAACATAAACACAATTTAGGGTGTGTTATTAAATAATTCGTCTCATATAATTGGCTTAAAATCCACCATGCTCTGGACAGAAAATTTAAAAGCAGTGTATTTAATTATTTGAATAACATTTTATGAGGAATTGATTATTTCTCACATACTGATCACCAAGCAGATAGAAGGAAAATTTACGTAGTTGAAAGCAATATTAATTGATCACAAAATACATAGCAGTATGTGATAAGACGTGCAGGAGTTAAAATATTGTCAGAAATTCAAGGAAAGGTTAAAAGCTTAGAGTAATACTGAACTGACAGGGTATATAAGCCCCCACCAGCCCCCATGCCAGCAGAGGAAAACAATGAGATGACAGCTCTACTGTTTGGAGAGGGGTTGCTAACGACAGCTTATTCCTTTATGATTTCAACTCTTGACAGAAGACAGGTTCGCTTGTTGCATCATGGCAGATGTATCATTACCTTCTGGCCCTGTCATGACTGAACTGGAAAAAAAAACCACTTGCGGTTCTGAAAATCCCTTTGGAATTAGTGCATCCTTTCTAAGATATATGTTACCATTGTTGTATTAATTGTGTGTATTACATTCTTACAGTTTTCTGTGCTACATAATTTGATAATGTAGAGAGACTTACAGGTTGCTTTGTCTTCCTTTATTCTCCTGGCTGTCATGCTTTAGAGCCTTGTAGCACCTTGTGTTAGTTTATTCTTACTTTGTCACTGACCTAAGAAAATCACTGTTCAAGATACAGGTATTTGGATAAATGTGGCTGGAAAATACTATTTTCTCCCCCCAAACCATTTCAGCAGTTTTTAATTGGCTAAATATGGGGTTAAGAACACACAGTGAATATTTAAAATATCATCATTTTAAGGAAAAAGTTTAATATAAGTTTAAATAGCTTTTTTATCATACGTATATTGGTATTCTCCCTTTCTACCACCACCACCCTTTTCTGCCTCCTTCAACTTGTTGGATACCCAGCAGAGACTCTTGAGACTTAAAAAAGAGTAAGAAGGGGTGTGGATTTTTGAAAGTATGTCAAAAGCCTTGGGGTTTGGGTATGATCGGAATTTCAATAGAGGTTGAGATGAGTTTAAATGCATAGAAGGAGAACATAAAAATCTTATTTAATTTCTGTCATGTTGTTCTTTTTTTAGTCACTCTGATGTCTTTTTCAAATCTGCTTTTCTCTCAAGCTTTGTGGTACTATATCCAAGATCTGGGCTTTTTCCTCTTTGTATTTCGTTTTAACTGCTGATCCCTTTTCTGTGGTGCTTCTGCCTTTAATATCAGCTGAAGCGGTCTGAATTGCTGAATCAAAGCCGTTTTGGGAGAGAGACAGTGTTTAAGATTGTGCAGGGTGAGATTCTCTGGGTAGAAGGTAACACTTCCTGCAGTTATAATCAATGCACTTGACACTTTCAAAGGCAGGAGAAACCATGACTTGCTCAGGGGTTAAACTTTTTAAATAACTTCTCTTGGGAAAAATGCCATCAATAAGATAGAATAATTAGTTGAAGATACTCGAGTAGCCTTGGTTTGAAAAGAAAATATTAGAGATAGGACAGGTTTGCACTTCTATTGTATTTCCCTCCCTTTTGTTTTTTAAACTATGAGCTTTTGTTTAAATGTGTGCAGTATTACAAAATCAGTCTGCTTCAAAAATAATGTCATTTACTTAAGGCAGTGTTTAATTTTGTAATCTTATTGTCTGTGTAGTCCAGTAATTGTAAGAGTAGAGATTAAATTCTACATAAAAATATAACTTTAGATTTACTAGCTTTCTCATTTCCTACTTAAAGATTTATTCTGCAAAAAGTAATTTTATCTAACAGAAAACAGTTGCAACTGAACCTTACTAAATAAGGTTAAATGGTAGTATACATTAAGAAATTTTAAAATTTAGGTCTGAATAGTCATGTGAACTTTCAGTACATCGTGGTGCTCAGCACAGGGGCTGTTCTGTTCTTGTTCCAGGTTGCTAGGTTATACATCTGTCTTTGGGGGGGTTAAAACGAATTTTTTTTCTGTATCATTGTATTTATTGTGATCTTTTTAGATTGCAATCTAAATTGTAACTTTGACTTATAATCTCTCTTGAATTAGCTTCATTTGTCCTGTGAGTTTACTTTTAAACCAGCACATATGACTGGCATAGCTGAGTTTATTTGGTCAGGAGCATTCTGCATAACTGCATACAGTTACCAGATTGTAGCAAGACGGTATACAGTAGTCTCAGATCCAGCAACCTACTGCTATTTTTGTGTGGGGTTTTGTTGATCTGCCTATGCAAGTTGGCTGTAGAACTGTGACTTTTTAATTGCTCAGAAATTGTAATGGGACTCTTTCTGGTTTGGTATGTATCTTTTATTTTATTTTAGATTTGTGATATGTGTATTATTTGTAAGATCACTGGGTAAATACATGCTAGTATGATTGTACTTGGAAATACAAATATTTGTGGCTTGGATTTTGCTCTATGCAGGCCACTCTACAAGAATCTAATATTGAAGAAAAGAAAGTTGTAATCCTGTATTGTTATTATTCAGAGAATTTGGATTTGTGAAAGTGTTATAGCTTTGTGATTATTTATCTCTGAGTACAGTACCTACGAGAAACATTTTATTTTGGCTGATTTTCTAAAGCAATTCTACCTCTTATTTCGATGTGGCATCATCCAGTAAAGTTGTGGTAGGGCAGTACCTGAGCTCAAACAATGCAGAGTGCCTTCACAGGATGGAAACTTTGCTGGGTTTTATTTTCATGTATAAGAATTATGCATATAAGTGCTCTTATGTGATCATGGAATAGAGGTTTGAAAATACCTTTCATAGCTCTTTCTGGCAACATTTTCTGTTTTGTTGATATTGTCAATGATTGTGTGAATACATATTTTTGAGAGTGGCACCAGGCTAAGTCAAATTAGAGAATCATTACAGTTGGAAAAGACCTCTAAGATCGTCAAGTCCAACTATTAACCAAGCAATGCCAAGTTCACTGCTGTACTGTGTTCCTAAGTGCCACATCTCCATGTCTTTAAATGCCTCCAGGGATGGTGACGCCACCACTGTCCTGGGCAGCTTGTGCCAGGATTTGACAACATGAAGAAATTTTTCGCAATATCCAATCTAAGCTGTCCATGGCACAACTTGAGGCCATTTACTCTGATCACTTGTTGCCTGGGAGAATAGGCTGACCCCCAAGCTGTCTACAGCCTCCTTTTATGATCGTTGTAGAGAGTGATGTGATGTCCCCCGAGCCTCCTTTTTCTCCAGGCTAAACACCCCCACCTCCCTCAGTTGCTCTTAAGATTTGTGCTCCAGACCCTTCCCAGGCTCTGTTGCCCCTATCTGGACATGCTCTAGCATTATGCACCTGAACTTTATGAAATGCAGTTTTAAGAGGAATAATCTTTACTTATTAAAATTGCTTTCATATAGTACAGAATGACCTGTTAATTGTTATTGGTTCACATATTCATCTTAAGTCATTAGCCTAATTTGGCTTATGAAAAGCTTCAGTGGCCAGCACCTTTGTTCTGTTGAGGAGCACATTAATTCAGGAATGAACAATGTGGTTTTTATATTATTTATATTCTTTAAAGAAATTTAGTCACTATAATTTAAAAATATTTAATGCCTATTTAAAAATATTAAAATTTACTTTTGTCTTATTTATTGTATGTACAAATGGTTAAATTATTGCCTAACTAACCTTAATGCATGGTAATATGTAAATTGTATTCTTAGAAGTATATGTCACAGTATTACATGTATTACATGTGTGCCAGTATAGGTATGGAATATGTATGTGTTCAATATTACACTAAATTGCCAATACCCTGTTGATTTTTTAAATGAATCAGTATTTAGAATACTTAACAATGCAATGGGAAGATAAACACTTCCTTATTCATATCATGAAATGCATATTTGAATGAAATTATCCTTTGATTACTTTGTATTGAGCTGGAAAATATTAACTTTAATCCATAGGAATTCAAATGAAAAATTGATATGCTTCATCCTTAAGTAGTTTAGTAGTGTTCTGATAATGCACATTGCTGCTTCAGGTAATAAGAAAATGGATACCACAAAGACTTGGTTATGCAGATTTGCTCATGATGGTAACCTTTTGAAAATACATAGTTCTTTAGAATGATATATGTCCCTTTTGATCAAAAACTTTTAAAAGTGTAATAATTCTCTTAGAACAAAATGAAACTGTGGGTGATTGTCTTTTTTCCCCCGAAATTAACAAATTGTAACATCAAAAAAACTGAGAGTGAGGTATGTAGTAGGTCATTTGCTGCTGCAGGCATTTTCTCTCCCTTCAGGATGTGCTTGTTTAGTTTCTCTCACTTCATGCCTGTGGCACTCTGTGGTGAAATTCAGATATGTTCTTCTCCTTCAAGGAATCTGTAGGGTGGTAGATAACTTATACAAAATTAATAAATGGTATTGCTTTTCATATTATCACCCATCCCAGGCAATTCGCTTTGTGTTCCCTCTTCAGAAGAGTTGAGTTGCACAGATTATGTTTATTTTAAAAAAATGTATGTTTTTGCATAGAATTAAACAGTCAAATTACACGTAATATGGTGAAGTATGTCAAAAGGAAAATGGAATTTTTCAATTTTCATTGATTTTTTAGAGAAAAGAAAATGGAATGGTGAAAATACCTTATGTTGATTTAACCTTTTCAAACCTAGAAGTTATTAAGAATTTTTAAGCATATGAAAGTGTAGGTGATTTTTACGTGCGGGGTTTTTTTTGTCATTCTGGCCTTGTGAATTTAGTTTTCTTTCATCTCAGCGACATTTAAGGAGTAAACCTGTTTTGAGGCTATTCAGCTGGATGATTATTTTTGGGGAAGGCCAGGTGTACTGACTTGCTTATTCACAACCATTTGTTGTAGCATATTGCAGTGCTAATCCTCTTAGGAAAAGGAGAGATTGAAAGAGATAGCTTAACCTGTTATATTGTGTACTACATGCAGCCTCCACCTCTGTCGTGCCAAAGGCAATGAGACTTCAGAGTGCTTTGGAGGGTAGAACAGATAATGAAGGTTGGATGTAAATAATTGCTGGTACATGAAGAAAAACAGTATTTTTTTGTGTGTTTTGTTGGGGTTTTTTTGGTAGTGATTAATTTTAATTGTTCTTTTAGCTGTCAAAGACAACACTGCACTTAATAGTGCCATGATCTTAGCCTGTTTCTTGCTTCTAAATGCTTAATCCAGACAAATGTGACTGTATTGAAAATATCATTTATTGTAAAGTTTTCTTTCTAGGAGTTCGTCATAGGTTTGAAAAGAGACTACAATTTTAAGCTTTCCTTGATACTTAGGTAATAAGTAAAGGTGCTTTTTACCCTAAAGATCATTTGAAAAATACAGGCAGAAAATGTTCATGGTGTGTCAGTGCACAAGTGATTGAGTTTCGGCTGACCTTCGGTAGCTGAGCCTGTGTTTTGAATCCCAGCTGTTCCTCCAGCGTTGGGAGTAATGTGATTGAGTCTTCTGGAATGAGTTCCTGAATGCTGATAACAGGAGGCTTTTCCATGAAGTACAGAAACTACTCATGTGGAATATGTACCTTCAACATCATGCATGGTTGAGATCAGATACAGTATTTTCCAGACTTGACAGCCCTGGTTCACGAACAGTGATATTTATACCGAATTTAGGACTGTCTGAGTGCTAATATTCAACTGATACCATTTGATGATAAAAATAAGTGATTCTGAGATTCCATTTTAATGAAACAATGTTGTTATTGTCAAATACTGAAAACAATTATTTCTAACAGCTGATTAAAATCACATTTATTAATTAAGACCTCACATTGAATCAAATATTTACTGGCTTTGATTATATATGGAGTGTCAAAAGAGTGTCATTAATCTGATTTTTTTATTAGTATTGTCATTTTTCATATTTTATTCTTGGTATTTATATTCACCATGGTAGATCAGTATTTATTCTTGCCTCATTTTGAAACAGATCTTAAAATAACACTACCCATCTATTTTTGATTCAGATTAACCCCCCCCACCGCCATCCCATCCCATATGGCGACCTTCTCTGCCTATGTTGCCCTGTAAGATTTTCAGTACATTTAATTTATTTTTCTAAATGTAGTTTTATACAGGTATAGAACATTTCAGGATAGGAGAGTAGTGGGAACTTTAAATAAAAAGTATGTGCAATTGACTGAGCTGTTCAAATACCTTCCATCTCAGATAAATAAGAAATACTTTAGTGTTTTGCTGGTGAAAGTGAAGGGCTTACTTCTAGCCTTGTATGTATCATTTTTTTGGGAGAGTTTATTTAGGATTTGACAAGAACTGCAATATGAAATCATCTGTAAGACAATCGAAATAAGTATTTGCTACTTTGACTTCTTACCAGTTTCATCTAATAAGATTTTGAAAATGTTATTCATGTCTCAAGTCCTTTTTTTTCTCTTTGAGAGATTAATTGAAAACGTAACCAACAGTATTTTTTACCTTATTTCTACTTCTCGTGCTAATATTTTCATAGTGTGATCATTTTACATTTGCAGCTTCTTTTTTTTAGCCTTTTTCTTTCTAGTTTATGTTTTTCAGTTTAAAACTGTTGCTTTCTGAAGTGCCTCTGTGTGTGTGTATATATATGCAGGTATATACATGTGCATGTAGATAAAGGTAAATGCATCTTAATTGTCTAGTTGGTTGTAACTTTTCAATTTTATAAACGTTAATATAAGATGTGGGGCATCCAGGTAAAATCATAGTTAATTTTTTATGTCTTTTGGGTTTGGAAGCTGCATGTGCATTTCATTTTTTGGAAATGCTGATTATGTTTTACAGCATTGAAAAAGTCCTGTTTCATGTTACTGTTTTACCAGGTAAAATGGTAATTTATGAGATAGTAAAAAGGAGGTGTATTGACTATTTCTCCAAGATAATAATATTTCAAATGTCATACAGGTTGACTTGCATTGTGATTTAATTTGCAGTAGTTTGTTGTGCTTTGGTTTTTTTTTCCCCCGGACATCCTTAGTGAATGACTTCCTAAGTAAACAACTCGTTAAGAATAGGTAATAATTTTGTAAAGCAAAAAGATTCATAAGAATGACTTTTAGGTAAAGAACTTTAAAAAAAGAAGTCTCTTGCTTGAGGGGCAGTTAAAGCTACCACATTAAGTGACTGTGGTGTGCTAATTGCAAGGCAGTATGTGCCTCTGAACCTCTCAAGAACAGTGGGATTTACAAACTTCACCAGCTATCGCATGCCATGTGCTGAATGGATACTCACAGAGAAGGATAGTGAGGACATTGTCATAAAGATTAGTAGGAAAGCAGACAGCCTTGTGTAATACCTCATAGCAATTGTGCAATACAAAGAGACATAAAGAACCAGATTGTGAATAAAGTTGCTTCTCCAGAGGTTATAAAAATCAGGATGCTCAAATGAAGGGCAAATGTAAAAAGTTTGAAACTAAAGAGTATATTTTTCACTCGTGAGAGAGTCCATGAATGGACATGACTTCTATTCCTTGTACTTGGAAAAGAGGAACCCAATTGGTCACGTGATAGCACTATAAAACCAGGAGAAAGAGGAAATGATTATGAAGGGTCATAGAACAGCAGAGCCTAGGGAAAGGTCACCGTGGGAAACACGAAATCCTGACGTTTCAGGGGGAATTTAATGCAACCTGTCCAGATGCAGTTGTAACCTGTCAATGTAGACAGAAATAGAATTATGAAGTGTGGTCCTTGATTGATCAAAATAATCAGCATTGAGAGCCTTCTCAGATGACTTTGGGTGTTGCTGCCCAGTTGCTGGCATTGCCTATTGGAAGCAGCAGGAAGAAAGGCAGAGCTCTGGAGAGACAAAATGGGAGCTAAGAGACCTGTGGCCAGTTGGCTGGGTGACATGAACAGACCCTTTAGGCCCCTGCACACCCAGCAAGGGATTACGTTTAGAAAACCTTTGCTGTGCTTGGTACTGTGTTTTATGGATGGCATCCAAACTGTAGATGTTGAAACTAGCAGGGGTCATAGTCTGTAAGGACAAAGTCTACTATTGTTAGGATGCTGCCATGAAGAGATAACCTGCTCTTCCCATGGTCAGTGTTTCTGAATCAAAATACTTCAACTTTTGGCAGGGCTGTTTAGATTTTTGAATTTTTGATTGCAGAAAAATCTTTTAAAATGTTGAGATGAAAGAGAAATGTTCTCTGGTTAGAGTCTGTCTGTCTGACTAGCTCTGAAAAATGACCGTTTTGATATAATGATTGTGAATCTGAAACTGAATCAGATTCTTATTTCAAAGTACTTTTTTTTTTTTTACTATTTTCCTGCACGATGTTAACGTTTTTGGGGAGATTACAGTGAAGGTGGGACTCTGTGGTCACTGCAGTGGTTGTGCATAGCCCCACTTCTGAGAAGACTCTCAAAGGGAAGAAAAAAGGAATTAAACACATTTCACATGTAGTGGTCACTGAGGTGCAGTAACAGGTGCAGGGAATTTAATCCTCTTACACCAGCTATTCAAAAAATCTGTGGCAAGCCTAAAAATTACACTCCTTTCTCCTGACACCCTGGCCAATGTCTCAATGTTGATAATATTTTCAGTATACCAATTTACTTAAACAAAAGCTATGGGTGTTAATGGGAAAACATGCGCTTTTTTGTTGGTTTTTTTCTTTTCCCCTCTCAAGAATCTGTAGTTCACCCATCTGCAGTGTTACACAGGTTGCTCTGTCTCATGGAAAAGAACGCTGAATACTAATGATATCTGAAAAGGTCTGTTTTTCTGTTTTATTTCTTCTACTCATATTAAAGCAGAAGCTGAAGTTTCTAGAGTCCATGATGAAAATATATTTTTTGTTATGCAGAATCTGAAAAGTATTTCCAGTGGAAGGTCATGTGTCGTGGGATATTAATCTTATAAAGAGACAGGGTTGTTTAGAAATAATATACTTCTTTGAGTTTCTTCGGATTAAACTGTGCAAGAGTTTTCCATCCCCAAAGGACAACATCCATCTTTTTGTCTAGGTAGTTCGAAATATTCAAGGGACACTAAAATGGGTCAGCAGTGAAAGTGGAACAATCTGTTTGCCATTGACTGTGTGCCATTTTGGTGAAACAGGGTAGCTCTGAAATGGCTTGAAGATTTGATGTGACCAATTTTGTGAAAGAGTGTAAGGGAAACAGCAGTACTCTTCAAAAACTACCAAAGACGAGGACTGAAGTTCTGGTTTCTTCAGTGTATTTTTATACGCACAGTTTCTGGATACAGATTTGCTTTAGTTTGTAGCCGTTCATTTTTTTATGCTTTGATTTCATCCCTTATGAGTGATTCTTAAATATTTTTTTTCCATTGCCTGGTGCTTAGCTAAAGAAGATTTGCTTTTTCTTAGAGACATAATATCTTATTTTTGAGAAATCTGCTTTTACGGGGAAATGAATAGACTATGGTGATGTTATATATTTGAGCAAACTGAAGATCAGCTGTAAAAAATGAACTGTGCAAAGGAAGAGTCTAGTCCTACTTTCTTTCATATCAGACTATTCACTTCATGCACTAGGAAGGTATGCATTTATAGTGCTTACTTTTGCATTGCTGTTTGACCTGCATCATTTTAAGTTACGCCTTGAAAATTCGTAGTAGTACTTTGTGAATGATAGGTATTAATGATAACTAATATAGCAGTTCTGAGTAACATTTATAGTATCCACAAATGAAATTCATTACAATATAACTGTATCTTTCTCTCTTTGTTTTTAACCATGTCTCTGAGCACCAAATGGCTAAGACTGTAGGGGTACATAGATGGAACTAGTGTATATTCTTGTAAATGTGTAGTGCACCAAATGTGTGTAATATGAGCCTTATTTTTATTTCCATCACTTCAGGGGTTTATTTTAACTCTTTGATGTGTCTCCTCCTATATCACACCTGAAAAAACACCTTCTAACAACTTCATTTGTGTATAAAACTTAGCATTATTTATATATGCTGGATACTAATACAAAATATTGAAAGTTTTGAGGAAATTTTTTTGACCTTCAGAGTACACAACCCTGACTTGTAGGGGTATGCATACCTCTGCTTTCCTTACATTTCTTGAAAGACTATGAAAATATTCCTTCCTGAAAAAAGCATGTGACCGTGGTAATCTCCACCTTTCAAACCCTGCGAAGATACTGCTTTTCTAGCATGTCACTTGTGCCATGCACACGGGCCTTTAAAGGTTTGTTTGCCATTGCACAGGCAAAAGTCTTCCAGAGGGATAAATTTGCAGCAACTGAACAGCTCTGGGTTTTTTTCTCACGTTTGTTCAGTCAGAATTTGCTATTTGTGTTAGTTTGCGTCAATGAACTATGTAGAAACGAAAGAGTTTTTTCTTTCGCCTATTTGAGTTGTAAGCTATTTGTTCTGAGTTAGATTAAAAGGTTAAGAAATCCAATTTTAGTTTCTGTGAGAAATGTTCGCACTCTGGCATGTAGCATCGCCTGTGTTTGGTGTATGAACATTTTTGCTTAATTGAGCTTCCAAACTGGCTAAAAACCTGTTGGTGTACCATGTATTTTCAAAGCCCTTCTGTAATGAAGAGAGATGTTGAAGGGTGAAGATCACTAGTGAGGGACAATGTTGAACAAAAACTATAAGCATAGTTACAGAAATAAACAGTTGTTCACAAGTATATGCCGAATTCATGTTTTTCAGGGACACATGGTTCTCAAGACTCAGTTCTTTCAGGTGAATGTGCAGTTTTGTTGGTTTGCATCTTGTTTGGGAATGAGGACCTGGTGATGAATATTCTTGAGTGGCACTGGTCTGCATGGTCCTGTCTTCCTTTAAGGAAAGGGCTGGAGCTGTTAGTGGAATTCCAACTCTTGACAGACCGTGTTGCCAGACAGTGTTCAGTTTCTCTTGAGTATATCCTCATTATTTTTAGATCCTGATTGCCTATCTCTTTAGGTTATTAAACTTGTGATGTCAGTTTGTACTCAGTTTTTTCATGCAGAGTTATTCATAAACTATATTTAGTTAGCCTGTATTAACCAGGGGGTTTATGCTAACATGTACCATGCATGATGCTACATCCTTTTGTATCTAAGAGGATTTTGGTAAACATTACAAATCCTTTCTTGAAGGTAAAATGTAGAGGCAAAGTAAGTTAAGCAATTTGTTTGACACTGAAGAAGTATCAAAGCCAAATGTAGATTTCAAGTAATTTTTCTCTGTTTAGCCTACTTAAACCAAGTTCCCCATCTGGTATCTTGCATATTTTATTTGTTGGCAAAATTTCACTGTTTTTAACCTATCTGCTGTACAACAGTGAAGACTGCCGACCTATGTGATAAGGCTGCTCTAGCTGTGGTTTTGTCAGAAACTGATTCCCAGGGTATTAGAGTTTATCTCCTAGATTAGCCTCTGTCTCATGGATTTACAGGTTAATAGATATTCTAATCATATTAATTATTTTTATAACCAAATTATGAATCTCTTAATGTATAATGTTCTACCGCTGTTCCTGTGACTTGCAGTTTCCTATTAGAATTTTTTTAATCTGGGCTTTTCGCATTGAAAGGACATTGCTCACAAGGGCAAATGTGGATATTCAGTTTTGTTTAGAAATAAGCTGTACTAAACTTTAGTGCTCAACTGAAAAATAATGTCTTTGTGTGAGATTAACCTTCCGTTGTGAAGCTGTCACTGTCCCCATAGGCTTGGACTGCTCAGTGCTGTGGCACTTTCCTCGTTCTTCCCTTGAGGAGAGTAGGTTGAGTTGTTCTGTTGATCATTTTGTGTCTGGAGGCCTTTCCCACTCAGCTCAATTTTGTTGTACCACTGAATGGGACTATGGTAATGCTTGGGCTTTGTGTCTCTCTCATTGTCTTTCTGACTAAGGGATAGAAATGTCAGGCATAGAGAACCAGCCCCAAACTGTGACCCCTGTAACATTCCCCTTCAACTGATTGACATTCAGGCAGCTGCTGGAAGAAACCCCCACCATTCAGAGGTTGGTGTACTTGCTGAGCGAGTTCCCCAATGTCAATCCTGTTAGCCCAATTGCCATGTGCTGGGAATGGTGGCCTTTTAACACGAGATTAAACATTCTGCACCTGCCACAGATATGGTGCTTCCCCTTTTCCTCTACAGCATGTCACCTTGAAGGATTGTAGGGCTGTTGCTTTCCAATTACAGCGGCAGCTTTTGTCTCGTTAGGATTCCCAGAATGCTTTGTACCACTACCCTTTTTGCTTACTTTTTGTTGTTCATTTTGTTTGTTTGTTTGTTTTTTGTATAAACCCAGTTTAGCTCAAGTGTGGTAAAATTAAATTTTTTACAAATGTTAGCTTTTGGTACTCCACTTAGAAACTTAAACAGCAACATCAGATTTTTCTTAAAATAGATATGGATGATTTCTCTTAGTACAAATGTGCCAGAAAAAAAAGTTTAAAACTAGAAAAAGTACTGGCAGTAAAAAGGATGAGGAAGAGTGCTCAAATTCTTGTTGTACCAAAATAATTTTCTTGCAGTTTGAGAAATTATAACCTTATCAGGTGAGAGTTAAAATCTTATTATTATTATTTATTATTCTAATTCTTGTATAAGCACATTACCACTTTGTTTTGAACATTTGTCTGTGTGTCTTAAAATTTTTAACTGTTACAATGTACTATATATAGAAGTAGCTAAAGATTATGTATGGACCCTGCTTTTTCTGCATCTTTCTACTTTGGAACCCATAGCTAGAAGAGAGCATTCATTGGTAAGAAACAGGCTTGAAAGGGAACTTTGAAAATTCTTCTCAAAAGTAATACTGTGTCAGGCACAATGCTCTTAGATTGTTCCTATGCATGCTCTAGTCATAGAGGTCTCAGTGTGGCTGACTTGACTGTGGGGATGGCAGTGACACTCCATCATAAATGTAGGTGATTGCATATCTGGCTCGAGGAATTTCTGATTTTGCATACTGGTGATTGTGTTTCCAGTTACTGGAAGTTATCTGTCCAATGCTGACTTGCATTGCATGTCAGCAGTTCACTGTACTAAACTAATCATAGTATTGTACACTGTTTTAATGGTGAAGTGTTAAGTGTTCTTTCTTTTTAGTATCTCATAATTGTTGATGAGGTAAAAATTTGTATATATTTTTTTCCCTAATGCTAGCACACCTCTGCAGTGCAACTACTTGTGTGCATATGTATATTTAACCTAAGTAAATGAATTTTGGAATATATATTTGTTAGATAATTTAGGGTCAAATAAAAAATAA
>JAWMRA010000090.1:2476173-2498513 GCA_035584735.1 Pseudotriccus pelzelni | reverse complement strand
TGGGGGACCATGACAAAGGCTTTACAGAAGCCCAGATAAATGACACCTATAGCCCTTGTCCACGGATATAGTCACGTCACCATGGAAGGCCACTGGTTTGGTCAGGCAGGACTTTCCCTTGGTAAAGCCATACTATCTGTCCTGAATCATCTCCCTGTCCTGCATGTGCCTTAACATTGCTTCTAAGAGGATCTGTTCCGTAATCTTCCCAGGCACAGAGGGGAAGCTGACAGACTGGTAGTTCCCAGGCTCTCCTTTCTACCCTTTTTAATGATGGGTGCAATGTTTCCGCTTTTCCAGTCACCTGGGACTTACCCTTACTGCCATGACTTTTCAAATACCACAGAGAGTGGTTATACTAACTTGCAGACCAACTTTTGGCTTGATCTTTAATTTCTTTTTGTACTTCTAGAGCGTCTCATTTGTCTTTAATGCCTCTTTTTTTTGCTCCTTTGTTTGCCTTGGTCATTCTTATTTAGTGATACTTTCTCTGTGAATCTCAGCACAAATTTGGATGTTGATTTTGTAGGAGAGAAAGCTTCTGATGTGTTTCTACAGCACTGTGTACAGAGCAGGATTGTTTCTTGTGGGGCTTCCCGAGTGTTGCTGAAATGCCCATATTAAATAGCAATCAAGAACTGCTATTTGCTGTCCCTAAGGTATGTAGATCTTTCTATAGAAGGCTGCTGGAAGAACACAGTCAAGGAAAATTTGTGATGATTAGGAAAAACCTGTATATTTATGTGCTTTCTGTCTTAGCTATGAGATAATCCGTTCTGGTTATCCTTTCATCCATGTAACTGAACATCCTTGTCTTGCTGGTGTTTGTTATTGCAGCCTGTCCTGCACTGAATTAGCTTTCTAATGCTCAAGCAAACCTACCTAAACTTTGCAAGCAGCTCATGCTGGATTATAGGGGGCCCTCCTTTGCTATTTTTTATGCCTTCTTTCCTGGCCTGGGAAAATGCAGTTGCACCTCCTATACTCCGGACGTGCCAGGGTATTGAATAAAGCCTTGCAGACTTGTCTGGAAAACAGAGAAAGCAATGAGCCCTTCTCCTGCTTCAAAACCAGTATTTCATATGGAGCCAACCAGGACTGGGGGAGTTTAATGTATAGTGACACCTTTGCACCAGTTTACAAATAGACGCCAGTACACAACACTTTTGGCCTGTTGTGTTCAGCAGATAAGCTAGAGGGACTCTGAGCTTAAACAATTTCTGCATTTCATAGTTTGTTTACCAAAACACCCCAGTGCATCAGAGAGTAAAAGATGGACTTCTAATGTAGAGTTTAGAACAAAAAAATGTAAACTGAAAAGTGAGGTGAGGGTTTGAATTTTTTGCATTTGAAAGCTGTGGTTAAAAACCTAGTATAGAATAAGTGAAATGTGAGGTTATACTTTCTTTTGAATTGGGATTTCTTGTGTTAATCTAGACTTGTTTTTTCCAAAGTCTGAATTTCAAATATGTTGTAATGATAGTAAGTGGGAAAATCTGCATAGAACTTTTGAAACTAAAGGGTGCTTTCAAAAAAAAAAAAAACCGAAATGGAAATCCATTCAGAAACATCTAATTTAGGCAAGTTTTATTGTGGGATGTGCATACACTCAGAAATTCAGCTTTGCACTCAAACATACTCTAAAACATTTGGTTTTGAGTAGCAAAAATCTAAGAAAGTATTGATAATGTTGCTGCTTAGCACAAAGAAGCAGAGTAAATTAAAATTCTCCTCACTGTATGTCTTGGAGCCTGTTTCACTTGACTCATCAAATGAAAAATTCATCAATTAATCCTCTGACAATAACAATATATACACAAAAATCAATCCAGGATTGATTTTTTGAGCCCAAACATGAAAACTAACCCCCGGCTTGCACATGATGTGAAATTTCTCTTTGTTTCAACCTTATTATTGAGTATAAACGCTGACATGTTCATAGAATTATTTGTTCTAAGTCAACTACAAAGATGGGATTGTTTGAGGAAGGTTGTGCACACCATGAAGATGTTCTGAAGCGCCATCAGAGCCAGCTAATAAAGTTGTCAGATGAATGTAAGAGCACAGCTGATAGGAGTCCCCCCAGAAGGGAACTGGTAGAGAGAGACACTGATCGCTGGGATCTGACATGAGACCACCCAGGGTAGTCAGAGTCAGATGCATACCAGTCAGGATCAATGGTAGGGAAGAGCAGTTAAGTGGGAGTATGGAAACTGTCTTGATGGGGGAATGCTGGTGCTACAGCTGAATCAGTAAATCATGAGACTGAGGCAAGTTGCTTCACAGGGATCATAACAAATTCTCAGCAGCAGAAAATGAGATAATAATTTGTCAGATCTCCTGCTTGTAATTCATACTGCCTTTTCAGTGAAAAGGAAAATTGCAGCAGATTCCATGTGCATTATGATGCCTAGTGCATTGCTATCTCTTTCTTTCTTTTTAGAATCCACTTCAGAGTGTGTAATATATATTGAATGATGAGAGGTCTTCCCTAAAAAGGCAATATACTAATCTGATGAGAAGTTAAAAGCATCAGTTTATATATGTTTCAATGTTACTTCATTTGAGATCAAACTGATGCCAGGAAGTATTTTTCTACCAGCTTATATATCAAAATGCATAAGGCACTCAGTAGATATTCCAGACAAGAAAATCTCTCAGATCTCTCAAGACAAACAGAGGTTGCTTTTTATTTGAGTTATAAAAGAAAAGTAGCCTAGTTCCTGCATTATGTGTATAAGCTTATGGATTTTACTCCTCAGATCATCAGATTAATACTTTAAGCAACCTTACCTCCAGTGTAAGAAACAGTGATAGCAACTTACTGAATAAGTTCTTGCTTCTGAATGCCCTGTGAAGAGATAAAAATCTTTTGAGTGAAAAAACTAATTTTTTGCTCTTTGCAACACCTTCAGCAGTGTCCTGGAGTCCCTGCTTCCATCCCATATGTAAAAATAATATTCAGAACCTAAATTATGTTAAAGAGTTGAAAGTGGACATCTTGTACTACACAAAAAAATAATCAAATAGCAGATGTATTAACTTTTGATCAGTCTTTCTGAATGTGTGTATTCACAGTGCAGAACAATGTTAACACACTTATCAAGTTCTAGATGTGGGAAAGGTAGAAACGCACTTTAGGAATAATTGACTGATATTTCCTCAGTCGTAAGACTACAGAGAATTTTGATAAGAACACAAGCTGTGAGATACTGTGTTTATTATTTTCACTTTCTTAGTTGAACGCTAAGACCATTGTCTTAAAAAATTTTATGTGGTACAAACAAGGAAGTTATGATGACTGCTTGTCAGCATATTAAATATTCAGATGCGTGTGATGAATGAGACTCCAAAGAGAATATCAGGATCTATATCTGTTACCATGAAATATTTTTTCCTAAAATATTACCGCAAAGTATGACTCATTGCAGGAGAATTTGTTTGCTCTTTCAATTTACAATTCTATTAAGAGTCTTAAAGTGTAGACAGTTTCAAAAATTATATCCGTAGGTTTTGCTGTTGTCATGTAATTAGAGACTGAAGAAAGTTAGGAGGGAAAATGGTAGTTGGTATAACATACTTTCAGTTATATTAAAGTTGAGTCTGACTTCTGGTCTTTTATTTCAGCTGTACTTCATACATTTTTTTTTGTATGTTACAGATTTGCATAATCGATCCCTGTGGGAAATATACTGTTACAGGGAGTGAGTAATAAAGAGTAACTTAAAAGTAAAGAGTGTGTATTTCAGAATATGCTTCAATAATTTTTTTTTTATAATGTTTATTTGGATTTACCTTTGTGGTTTAGATCATATTGGTAATGTATATTTTAAATTTTATCATGTGTATTATTTCTAAATACAAGGCTGAAATGTACTATGGCCATTTCTACAAATCAGAACTTTTTTTTTTTAATTCAGGTTAACATTAATTTGGTAAAATAATAGAGTAATACGCTTTGTCTTTTGAGAGTGCATTTATAGGATATTTTGATTATTTTGATTTTGTGGATTATTTTAGTGCTTATAAAAGATTTTAATATAAGGAGGATTACTTTTTTCCCACTTTATATATAAATTTCGTCCGTAACTTAGGTTTATATCTTACGGTCATCTACAGGTAAATTGGCAAGATTTAGTAGTAGTAGCAGAGCCATTATTCAGGCATGAGGGATTGGGACAGATTAACATTCTTAATTTTCCCTTTTCTTTAAAACACATTTTGAAAATTTTCTTCTTTGAACAGGAACCTTATACATTGTTTCCAAACCGTATCTAATCCAAAGTGCATCTAATCATCTGGCACATTAATTACTGCTGCAGTTGCAGACTTAGCAAGGAAGGTGGTCAGCAGGTGGCAGTCCTGGTTGGCAGTGGTGCTGGGGACGGAGCGCTGGATCCCACAGCAGAGGAGATACATCATGTTAATAGCTCTGCTTTCGCCAGGAGGTTGCCAGTGTTTTCTGGAGTTTCTGTTCTCTGGAGTTCCTCGTTTTTTAGTGGAATTGTAGCTGCCTTTCAGCATAAGCTCTTCTAAAAACACGTATCAGACACACTGAACATCTAAAGCAACTTAGTGATTTTCAGTGGTTTTATTTTCTACTTTTAGCAAGTTTTAGCAAGTTCTACATTTAAAGCTAATTATTTATAAATAAATATGGTGGAGTTTTGCCAGTCATGCACATATCTGCTTTTTATTATATGCAGTTTGAATTATAATTTAGATGAGTGAAATAAATACAGAATGTACCTAGTGGACTTTTTTTAGGCAAATTTTTTTTTATACCTTGTATACAATTACATCAGCATTTTCAGATGCACATGGTAAGCTTAGATACCAAATCCACGTTAATACATTACTTCCTCAAATCTCACAAACTTCAAAAAAGAGCAGCAGATAATAAGGATTTCCTTACAGGAGAACCTTTCTTCACAGAATCACGGAATATGCTGAATTGGAAGGAACACACAAGGATCATCTAGTCCAAATCTTAGGCCTGCACAAGACATCCCCAAGAGCCACACCATGTGCCTGAGTATCACCCAAATGCTTCTTGAACTCCGTCAGTCCTGATGCTGTGACAGCTTCCCTGGGGAGCCTGTTCCTGTACCCAGCCACCCTCCTGAGTGAAGAACCTTTTTCTAATATCCAACCTAAACCTCCCCTGACACAAATTCAGGCCATGCCCTTGGGTCTGTCACTGGTCACCACAGAGAAGAAATCAGTGTCTACCTCTCTTCTTCCTCTCATGAGGAAGTTGTAACTGCAATGAGGTCTCCTCTCCATCTTTTCTTCTCCGGGCTGAACACACCAAGTGACCTCAGCCACTCCTCAGATGGCTTCCTCTCAAGGCCTTTCACCATCTTCGCTGCCTTCCTTTGGACACTCTCTAATGGCTTAATATTTTTCTTCTATTGTGGTGCCCAAAACTGCCACAATATTCAAGGTAAGGCCTCACCAGAGCAAAGCAGAGCGGGACAATCCCCTCCCTTGACCAGCTGGCGATGCTTTGCCTGATGCCCCCCCAGGACACAGTTGGCCCTCCTGGCTGCCAGGGCACTGCTGACTCAGATTCAACTGGCCATCAGCCAGGATCCCCAGGTCCCTTTCCATGGCTCTGTTTTCCCGCTTCTCATTCCCCAGTCTGTATGTACATCCAGGGTTGCCCCAGAAAGTGCAGAATCTGCCACTTTCCCTTGTTGAACTCCCTACGGTTGATGGTTGCTCAGCCCTCTCATTTGTTGAGGTCTCTCTGCAGGGCCTCTGCCTTTGAAGGAGTCAACCAGCTCTTCCTGGTTTTGTGTTTTCTGCAAACTTGCTTAGTATCGCTTCCAGTTCTGTGTCCATATTTATGAAGATGTTGAAGAGCTCAGGGCCCAAGATAAAGCCCTGCAGAACCCCACTAGTGACAGGTCACCAGTCTGATGTTACCCCATGCACTATAACACTTTGTGCTTGGCCCATGAGCCAATTGCTCACTTGCCACGTGGTGGCAAGGAAATTATCCAACTGTGTGCTGGACGTTATGTCCAGAAGGATCCTCTGAGAGACAGTATCAAAAGCTTTACTAAAATCCAAAAAGATTACATCTACTAGCATCTCTTGATCTGCTAAGGGGGTGTTACCTTGTCACAGAAGAAAATCAGGTTGGATTAGCAGGACTTCCATCTCCTGAAGCTGTGCTGGCTGTGGACAATGACAGTGTTGTCTTTCAGGTGTTTTTTAATGCTTCCAAGAAGAATTTTCTCCATAACTTTGCCATGTACTGGAGAGAGACTGACAGGCCTGTAGTTTTGGGGTCCTCCTTCTTGCCCTTCTTGAAATTTGGGACAACTTTGACCAGCTTCCAGTCAGCTGAGACCTTGCAGGATTCCCAACACCGCTCAAAAATCAGTGAGAGAGGTTTTGCAATGGCATCAGCCAGCTCTTTGAGGCTTCTTGGATGAATCTCATCAGGCTCTGCAGTTTTGAAGACTGTTTGTGTTCTCTTGTCTTTGTGTAATATTAGAAATCTTACGTGCAACGTGACTGAATTGTTCAAAAATGAACCTTCCTAAAAGAATAAAAAATCTGCAGCAGAATATCTAAATTCATTTTCTGTATCACTCTTTTTCATACTAAAATGCAATAGTTCCCTTTGAATAAAACCCTGACTTTCACATACAAACAGGATGGAAATTCAGAGGTTGGTATTTTGCAATAGCAGCAGTAGAATGGGGAGACACTGCAATCTGTCATTTCCACTCTTCACTCTGTTATGTGTCGGCTCTGCAGCTGATATGGCCCTGCTCCAGCTTTGGCTTTGCAGTTGATAAGGATCTTTGAACAATGAATTATTTTAGAACCGTACTTTGCCATGTGGACCACATTACCTAGGTAAAATGCAGTGAGCTGTATGAAAAGATAATTTCATATTCTGTGGGCAGTGGGAAGTAATTTCCTTATGTTTGTGAGTCTCAGTCTTGTATTATTTTGAGCTGGCTTTTGTATTCTTTCTGAAATAGTAACTACTGCATTTAAGGTTTATATCGCATAGACGATAAGCTTTGCTGACAAGGCTTACTTTTAATAACATCTCTGCTTTATTAAAGAGATATATGTCTTTTTACATGAAAGTATATCTTTTTAAAGAGATAAAGATGGTGGGATTTCTGACTAGACAAGCAACAAGTATAACAGTCTTTATCTTATGTCAGTTCTTAACTGTGCATTAGAGTTTATCTTAGACTGCAATAATAATCTAGTTATAGGTATTTTCCTCTAAGTTTATTAGTAGAATTTGAAATAGGTCTATTTTTGGGAAGATGTAGGCCTATAAAGCTCAAATACATAACTGAAAATTTTTATATTTTCTAAAAAAGTAAGAGACAAATACAATCGGATTAATATATCCAACCACATAGTTTATCTGTGTAATTCAGATGTATCTCTATATGTATCAGAATTTATATTCTGTCATTGAAGCTATGATTTTTCATAGGTGCCAAAATCAGTTTTCTATCTCAGCATCAAGTTGAAGGCTGGGTAACAGATAAGAGAACGGGAGAAAACATTCTGCAGTATCTAAACTACAGAAACCATACAGAGCTGGAGATACTTTAAAAGAAGTTGTATTCCTTTCGTTTTCTTAGGCAATTTCTCTGGCAAATTCTCCTTTTTAGTCTGTGACTAAGTGGCACTGCTGTTGGATTTTTTGTGGCATCAAGGAGACACTCTGGGAAATGAAGGGGAACAGCGGGTAGTGAAGATGGTCATAGAACTGGCAAGGGAGACCACCACTTTCAGATGCTTTACCACTTTCAGGTTGCTGGCTGGTTGTGCATACGACATAATGACATCCCCAGGGAAGTGGATGCCATGGTCAGGCTTTGAGAACCGTGAGGGATTACAAAGGCATGTTTGTGATGAAAATGAAAGGGTACCAACAGATTGAAAAGTAAGAATTCAGCTGAAGCACAGAATGTTGTTGTGTCTCCAGGTAAATTGCTTCAGAAAAGCAATTGGTAGAGGCTGACACACATATGCTTTTTCATGAGATTTTGTGGAGAAAGGCACAGCCTTCAGAGGCACATTGCCCCATTTATTTGATGTAGTTAATGTTCTTTATCCATTGGTACACTATGTAAATCCAGTTTTTACCCCTAATCCACCTCTCTTCCATGCTCCTCTTGAAGGACACTTCTTATGAGAACTTTTTACAAGACAACTGGCCTTATTGCTTTATTTAGACCATTTAGACAAATGCAAGTCTTCGTTGTATCCTAGACCTGAATTCCACAATATTCCAACCCACTGAGAGTACTGTGTTTGCCTCCGCCATTCCATGTACTCAGCTATTTCTTTGATTTTGACTTAACATTTGAATGTTTCTAATCCACAAGAGATTCTGGAGAAGTTGCAATATAGTCCTGCTTCTACAGGTTACAGCCTTTCAGCACTCCTGCATCACTGGGAATATTCACAAAATTGAGGATGCTAATGGTAAAATGTGTACCAGCAAAGGAAATATTTGTCAATCTGTCTTTCTGTGTATTATCCACTCCTTTTCCTCTCAGTTTGAATTTCTTATTAGTAAAGAAATAATCTCTAACAGCATTTCACATGGCAGCACTCACAGAAACTTTGATCAGCCCCTGCCTGCCAAAAGACAGACCTTGCTACCTCCAGTTATTGACAAAGGCCTGAACCCAGTTTCAGTGGTGTACATGAGTCTACAGCTGCATTGTAAGTGTATGCATGTATGTGATATCATTTGTCAGAATTTGTGTGTGGCTTGATAGTTGATGTCTTCTGTACACTTCATCCAAACATTCTGTCGAAACAGAAACAGGAACTCAATTTTGAGTTTCTGGAGGTTCTTGGGAATGGTAGCTAAACAAAAAATGCATGAGAGTGTTTTCCCTTCTTGATGCTTGGCCCCTTAAGTTCATTTCCAGGATGAGCTCAGAGTTTTATCTGAATTGGTTAATTAACTTACTGGTATTCTTTCCAAAACCCCTTTTACTGCTGACCTTGTTTTTGTACTCTAGCACTGTTATGTAGGGAGGAGCCAACCCTTCATACACTTGCCGGCTCTCTGAGAGTCTCATTTGATTATTGAAATGCTAAGTTCTTAGTAAGAGAGCCTTTAAATGAATCATGCAATGGGTTATGCATTAGTCTGTGAAGCACGAAAAGTAAGCTTCAGACTTTTATGAAATGTTGTGCCTGTGATAGGAGGGCTGCTTCTGATGCCAAGTTCAGGCTAGCATCTAATTGTTTGAATAATACAGGTGTTGCCCAGGGGCACTTGCCAAGTGGAATTTTTTTCTAATCTGTGCACAGGGTAGAAAGTTGCATGCTGCAACTGTGGTCTTCAAGACTTTAAAGGGACTGCAGTCTGTAAAACAGCCCTTTCTCCTCTGCCTTTCCAAAACTAGTGTTGACCTGTAAAGGAGTCAAGATAGGGATCTCTCCTTGTCTACCGTTACAGGGGAGGACAAGGAGACCTTAAGCATCTGTATGACTGTGATATGTGCCACCATTTGAAGGGTACTGGACCTGTAGTCCATGCAGACATAGAGCAAAATTCATCCTAGCTGATTTGGAAGGCATTGTGAAACAGCTTCACAGTTCACATGGGAAATTGTCCCCTTCCTTGCTTTCTTGTTTCCTTGCTTCCTTCCTTACTTCCTTGTTTCCTTGCTTCCTTCCTTCCTTCTTTCCTTCCTCCCTCCCTCGAAAGAAAAATGCAAATCTTTTACAATAAGGTATGGAGAAGTTCGCATCCTCAGTAAAAACCTTTCTCTGCATGCTTTAATTTTGTAATATACATTGGTTTGTAAATTTAATTCAGACAGGAATTACTTTAGTTTTTTACCTTAAAATGTATCTCCAACTTTATTTATCAGTTTATTTATCAGGAAGGAAGGAAGAGGACAATTTCCCATATGAACTGTGAAGCTGCTTCACAATGCCTCCCTCCCTCTATTTTGTTTGTTTGTTTGTTTTGTTTCATTCTGCTTTGTTTGTTTTGTTTTGCTTTTCCCCCTTCTGCAGATTCACTGAAAATTGTACTGCCCTTCCTGTCCCCCTAACTCATTTCATTGCTGATTTTTAAGAAAATACTTTCTTTAGCCTCTCCGCTCACTTAATATTGTGTCCTGCTCTTTTTTAGTCTACATAGAACAAACTTTGCCATTAGAAAGAATTTAGAAAAGTTCAGGAACCTGGTATGTTCTTTCATTAATTTCTGGTCTGGTAAAGTGTAATAAAAACAATAAAGGAAATCAGACAATACAGTGTATTAGTGTTAGATGACTCCTAACTAGAACTTAATGTATTGCCTAAATATTTTTTCCTCTTGCATCATCCTAAATAGTAGTATTTTTTTGTGTTGTCACTTGCTCAGTCTTTAGAAGAGTAGGATGAGAGACCCATTACCGGCCCCAAAGGGTTTATGGCCAAAGCCTCATAAAGTAAAAAGATAAATATTATTTTCCTTTCACAGCTCCAGATATTGAGACTCAACAGACTTGTGACCTGACTGAAATACAGATGCTAATTCAGCAGCACAGCTGGTTTACAATTTAGGAGTTTTTTTATGGTTCTGTGAATAAGCCATTTTACCATGCTTGTTTTCTTGTATCTTTCAGTAGGCAATATTTTAAACCAGTTTATTTCTCTGCAACTTATCAGAGGCTCTTGCGCCGTAACACTGTTCCTGAGGCAGCTGATTATATTAACTGCACTAGGAACATCTGTAATTAAAAACCTGCTGTTTTCTGAGCCATTCTGTCTAAATTGTTAGTGCTCTGACTGTGGGTAAAAATGACTGGAATATAATGGGAATATGACAATATTCAAATATAAATATATTCTGACATATTATTATACTTTAAAATAAGTATCACATACTGAGTTTGCATATAATTTTAATTACAACAGTCACATTTTAGGCTCAAATTTCACATGTTCAACTGTTTTGCTGAATTGTTGTAAAAAGCTACCCAGATTGCTGAATTCTTTTTTCACTGTTTTTATCTGTTAGAATTGTGCTGTTGCTGTATGACTTCAGTACAGCAGTATGTCTCTCCGCTAAACTGAAATGATAGGAAAACTTTAGGTGTATATCACACTTAGTTTTCTTCTAAGTGGCATTGTTGGCCTCACTAATAGTGTGACTAACCCCATAATGTTCTGTCTCTTTCCCCTGGGAAACATGGCTCTGTTCTTCCCCATTTAATTTGATGCCAGACCGTGTGGTGTTTCTTTTAAGTTCTTCTTTATCTCAGTGTTGTAGTGTGGGAGATCTCTCTAGATTATTTCAATCTCTCTTCATATGTAAAGATAATGGTAACATCCACAATGGGGAACAGTAGCTGTAAGAAAGCACACAGCTTGGTTTTTCCTTTTTTTTCCCCCTCCCAACTTCAACCATGGTCTTTCCTCTGAAAGAATGAAAACCATGGAGCTTATCAAAATAACTTACCTCCCTGACTATTGATTGTCTCCTTTAATAGTCCGTTAGAATTAGATGAAGAAAATACATTTCAGATCTTTTGGTCTGCCCCCCTGCTAGTCCAGCATTGTTCCCTTCATTATGCCACTGAGTGTTTCTTCTAGCTTGTTGAGAAATTATTCCACAGTTTCACTGTCAGGAAGATTTTCCTGATATGCAGCATGCAATTTCCCTTTTTTCATTTAATCTGACTATTTATAGTCATATTTTCCTATCATTCCAGTATTTCTCTTTCTTACCATGTACTTAGATTTTATAAGCTTTTCTGCATGGCTACCTGCTGAGTAGTACCTTAGCTGAGACTAAGTTACGTTGGTATTCAGCATTTAAAATTTTTTTATGTGTTTTTCTTCTAATCCTTTGTTATTTCAGGATCTCGATATTGAAAATTATACGGAAAATTGCAGACCTGAATATAAAAAAGGTCTATAACTTGTGATTTCCCAAGCTTTTTTTCCCCACCACTTGTAACATTGTTATTCTGCAAATATATGCTATTATTCAGCAAACTTAATATAATTTTAGCAACTGATATGATTTCAAGGTCACTTTTTGCCTTTTGCATTTGTTTCTCTTATTAAATGTATGGTCCTTGAACTATTTTCCCTGTTTTATCCAGTGTAATTTTTATGATGATAATATCTTTTTTTTTTACATTTTTTTGTGTAGAGATCACAATCTGAAAGCCCTGTACATTCTTTTGTACTATTTGTCTATTCTCTTTAGTATTTACATCTATGGCCAGTTCAGGATTTTCCATCTTTGTTTCTGTTAATATGGTGATTTACCCTCTTTCAGTTTGTAACAACGTTGAGTCATGACTTTGTCAATGTTACAGTATGGTATTATAAGATGTGGTCTATACTGAAATTCAGCTGAGGATTTTCCCCCCCCGTTTCTTGTATTTATTTGTTTGTTATTTTTCATAATTCTACTCCATGTTTTGTTTATGATTCTAATATCCCCTGTACTTCTCCCCCAGCTTGAAGCTGCAGAGTCATGTGGAAAATGGTTCACCACAGTAGTGGTGAGTAGTATGGTACATTGGTGGTGCTGAGATACCTGAATTGTAAATAGAGTTCTTCCTTACTTCATTTCCTCAAATCTTGGTCTCCATCAGAGAATACAAGTTCCCGAGCAAGTAGTGCCTATCCTTCACAAAGGATTATCTTACAGTGAATACTTCCCAGCAGTTAAAGATCTCTAAAATGAAGTATACCCATATTAAAAAGACTTTTAAGGCATTTTTTCACATTACTTATGCTGAGTGTCTCAGATAGTAAGTCTCCTTGTGTCTAAAGTGTTCTTTGATATTTCTATACATAATTTAACAGACGTTCAAAGCATGCAATAATCCATATTTTCAAGACTATTTATTGTTATATATCTCTTTTTGCTTCCTAGCTTGATTCAGAATGGTGGGAGGGAAAAATGCAAATCTTTTACAATAAGGTGTGGAGAAGTTAACATATCCTCAGTAAAAACCTTTCTCTGTATGCTTTAATTTTGTAATATACATTAGTTTGTAAATTTAATTCAGACAGGAATTATTTTGGGTTTTTTACCTTAAAATGTGGCTCAACTTTATCAGTTCATAATGATTATCTTAAATGGTGAAACATTTACATGATGCAATTTCGTGGAGTAGCAGAAAAGTGTAAATTATATTGCTTTATTCTGTTGATTACATGGCAGCAGAGTAGGATTTCTGTAAAAAGTGTAAGTTTAGTTGACTTTTTGAAATGAAAGCATCAGGGTGCTGCATTTAGCTGATCATTGTCTTCATGAGGTTGAAAAAATCATGCAATGACCTGTCAGCATTGTGCTGCAATGCCAGTGCATAATTATTATTGCTTTTACTCTTGAGCTGCTGACTGTCCTCAGTGCCAAAGTATATATATCACAGCTATCATTGCAAGTTTCAGTACAGTTATTCACGTGTTTCTTTTATTGTGTAGTAAAATATTACCGTGGTTTTTAGAGGCTCTGACCTCTGGTACACAGGTAAAGGTAAAATTTTATCAAAGTCACTGTTGACTCAGAGGTTCTGTGTTTCTGAATGCTGATGTTCACAAATCCTTTCAAAACCATTTAGAATTGCTTTATTCATAGTTTGAAAGAGAATCAAATCCAGACTGTTCTGAGTTGTACATTTCTTTAAAAGCAACAACAAAACTCAGTTATGAATGAGTACTTGAAGGCTTTTTTAATTTCCAAATCTTCAAAAACATGTTCTGCAGTGTTGTTATTGTTTATTTCTCCCTTGAATTTGATGTTCACTGTCTGTACTTCCTTATCTCCATCCTTTATGATTACTTTATGCCTTCTCATTTTCTTTTCTTGCCGTTCCACATTGTCCCACTTGGGGTGTTTTTTGCTTCCCTGTTTGTCTCCCTTCTTCGTCACTGCAGAGCACTGGGCATCCGAGGGCAGATAGCATCCATGACCTTGATAGCGAGGTCAAGTAATTATCTTCAGCATTTTCATTTATTCTAATGGTTCTCATCAGTTTGTGGAAATCTGTTAGGGTATTAGCTCTTTGGGATCTGAATTATATCTTGAGAGGCAAAGCTGATAAGTGCACCTAATAATGGGTGTTTTAGGTTGGTTCAGTAGTGTGCTTCAGCAGAGAATCTCCCAGCTGTCCTCACCATCCGTTCACCATTATCTCAGAGCAGCCTAAGGGTAAGCAAAGTGGATTTCTTGCATATGAAACCTAGTCAGAAGGTACAATTCACTCAAATTTGTGTAGCGGGGGGGATGTTATATCCTCAACATCGACAGTTTTGCTCTACAAGGCCCTGCATTAAGCTGTGCTAGTTGCTAACGTCAACTGGCTGATGAGAACCCTCTTGACATGACCGGTTCTGTGGTGTGTCAGCATTGTCTGTGGTATGTTAGCTTTGTTGACTTCATTGAATTTCACCTGGCAAGAAGTGGACATAGCTGTGCTAAAATAAATACAGATATCTGCAAATGTCAGAGCAGGCTCTGGAAGAACATACTCTTTTTGAAAAAGTTATATTTATCAGTAAAAGAAGTCAGTGATGAAAAGCAAAAAAATCAGACATTATCTGCTATTATTAGTGGTGTGAAATATACTGTAAGATTGCCAAGCAGGAAATCACTAAAACATTTGTGTAGTGAATCTGGTAAAGTTACTGTTCTTGCCATACTAGAAGTTCAATTCAGAAGAACTGCAATTATGGTATCTTTAAGGAGGGCTCAAAAATGATAAATTTCACATGTAGCTCCCAGCCTGTTAGTTATTTCTTAACAAAATTTATATTTCTTGATACAGTTAAAATTGCAGTGTAGAAGAGTATTTTATTAAACTTGTACATAAACTGAAGAACTTATGCTGCATTTAATGTCTTCTCCCTGTCTTAGTTTTCCTTTTCAATTTACTTTTTTTTATTGCAAACCAGCAGCATAGAGTCTCATAATAAATGTGTTGTTGAAAGTACTGAAACTCTTCATTGATGACATAAACACATAAATGTTTCACATGGCAATAGTGCAGAAGACTTCCTGAAGGAGTGCAAGGCAAGTGTCTGAATTTTCATAGCAGCTTTAAGAGTGAGAGCACGGTATTTAAATATTTCTCCATTATTAAGATTTTTGTTGATTATCACTTCTTGGGGAGAACTACCCGTCTTTTCCAGGTGCCCTGATAATGTTATGCTTGCTGCACTCATGTTGGTGTTGCCATGAATTTATGGTTACAGAACTCCAAACCAGATTTTAATAATACACCATGTTAAAACTGTGACCTTTTACGTAAAGAGGAACAGGACATTTCAGTCTTCTGTATGCCTGAGAAAACACGAGGCCAAAGCTAGTCAGCTCTTTGGTCAGTGACAGTTTGACTTCTGTTTTTCTAAGTAATGTCTCAAAAGTACAATTTCAGGGTAAGCTTGTGTCATCTGTCAAGCAGTGGTATGAGTCTGCATCAGACTAGCCTCTACTTTCCTGTGCGTGCAGGCAAGAACATGTACAGCTACGATGGTGAAGGAAGAAACCTCCTTTGAGATACCTGACTTTTGGGTGTAGCACCCTAAAGCAGGTCCAAGCTTTCCTTTGCACAACTGCTTGGTCAGCACACGACCAATCTGTTTCACAAAGCAGTCTGCCTGTGTTAGTCTTGCTCTCAGCTTTCTCTGAGCGTGGTGTTCTTTGACGTACTCTATACGCTTAAAGTAAAGGCAGCCAGAGCACAGTATCTGACCCTGAGGGCAAATGATGTGCTATGACTCTCATGTATGCAGGTAAACTTTTTCCTTCTCTCTAGTGTTCTCCAAAATAAAGGGAGGCTGCCTTCTCTGCACTGCCTGCTGGGAATGGTCTGAGATCCTGCTATGAATGCCTTTGCCCTGTTAGGAGGGCATGGATTGATGGTGAGGTAGAGGATGTGGCAGTATGCCAGAGCTTGAGCTGGTGTCCTTGCACAGTTTAGTGTGCTTGCAGCCTGTTAGGCTGTGCCACAGCTGGAGTTTGCTGTAGGCAGAAAAGAAGTATCTAATGTTTACACCTATTTTCGAGCTAGTACCTAAGCTAGTAGTAGTAATGTAGCAAATGAAGACTTTATATGCCAAATAGCTTCTTGAAATTCTGTCTGGGTAAAATAGGTGATTTTAACTATGCTGCAGGAGGGGTAAAAGAAACAAAGTTGTGAAATCCTGGACTGAAAAAAGGGACAAATAATTAAAAAGGAATTTATGTCTCATAACTTTGTGATTTACATTGCTGCAGGTAAAAAAAGACGGTTTCAACATGGGGATTGAGAACATGCAGTATGCAGGCATTTTTTCCAGCTGGAACAATATTCCTTTAAGGGCATTTTGGAAGATGCAATAGCTGATTCTGATGTTAATTTAACTGCATGAATGTGCAATGCAGTTTTTCTTAGGTGTAAACTGGGGAAAGGGACAGGTAACTGAGGTAGCCATGAAGTTAATGAAGCTGCACACCTAGGTGGCCAGTGTAATTTTCACTCTTGCTTTATTTAAAGGGAGACTGCCAGCTTGGACTATTGTGAGTTTACAAAAAAATGTTCAGGTGCTTGTAAAAATTGGCACACTCTGATGACTAGTTTTAGTGGCTCTGTAGTCATATTTTCTAATAGATGTGATTTTTTTCCCCTGTCTTCAAAATCTCAGTGAATCTGGTCATGCAAACATTTGAATGCTGTGTGATTGATCTCTCTGCACGGGGTTCTGTGTATAAAGTTATACATTTGCCTACATACCTTACATTGAAGCCTGAACATTTATGAAGGGAGTCAGAGAAAAGAATTATGCATAACACAGGGAGATGTCAAAATCACAAAGAAAACCTATTAGAAAAAAGGGGCAGGAGAAGGAGGAGTATGTTTTTTTCTTCTGTCTCTTGCAGTTTTAATAACACTGGGTGTTATCTAACATGATGGAAGAAGGTAGAGATATGAGTTCCCCTTTAAGAACTAATCAGTAGTTTTAGTTGTTAGATGCTGTACTTTGATGGGCCTTTTCTGGCACACATAGAATCATTTAAAATTTGTTTTATCAATAGTACGGAAAATATATTGTATTTCCTACTAGTTTCAGAAATTGCATTACAGACTGTTATAATTGCTTGTTGCAATATGGTGCCCCATGGGGGGGCCACATTAAGGTTGCTGAATTGAGGTAGTTCAGATGTTTCTATTTGCTGATTTTTATTTTTGTTTGTTTTGTTTTTGTTGTTGTTTGGGGCTTTTGTGTGGTTTTGTTTTGGTGTTTTTGTTTGATTTTTATTTACAGTGCAAAATATATCTTCAACACTGGGGACAGAATTTTCTAGAAATATTTGGGAAAAGTAAACCAATAAAAGGAAAAGCTATTATTATTATTATTATTATTATTATTATTATTATTATTATTATTATTATTATTATTATTATTGTAACTCCTGTGTGTCTCTTTCAAGGGTGGTCCTCAATATTCAGAAAGCTGTGCAACCAGAAAAAAAAATTGGATTGTATGTTGTCAGGGCTTGTAACAAACAGCTTTTTTCAGTGTAGGACCGATAAAAGATCCTGTAATTGACATATTCATACTACCTTCAGTGAAAAAAATCCTGTTAAACAGACAGAAGATATTGGAATTCTTTTGCTTCAGCATCTTTGAAATCTGCAGGAAGAAATTATTTTTCTTAGAAATTTTCCTTTTTTCATGTTCCTCATGTTATGTAAAGCAAAGTTTTATCACGAAAATGTGGACTGTTAAGCTGCATAGTTCTGAATACATATGCAATGTGGTTTTCTGTATTCACAAAATTTCACAATTTTTTATGGAAACTTTGTAAAATATATCAAGAATTTTTCACTAGGTCCATATTCAATCAAATTGAGACTAGTTTTCCAGGAAACTCTGAATAGCGCATTTCTTCAGCAAGACTATTCTCAAATAAAATGTGTACTTTACATCTTTGTAATACAATATTTCCTATAATCTGTGTAAACTTTATTAACTGTTTCCAAGGTTCTCATTTCGGTCTCTTCGCTGATGGTGTAGTTTTGAAAGGCACTAAGGTATGGACCCTAATGGGAAAGTACATTTTCAAATTTTCTCCATATTCATGCTCTGAGCAGAATCTACTAAAGGCACGTGATGCATCCTACTTTAGTCACTATAACAGCACAATTTATTTTCATTTTGTTACATCATCATCAGTGTATCACTGGAATTAAACACTATGGATCATCGTCTCTATAATTTCCAGGTCCTTAAGATAATCAGTAATTTCTGGTTGCAGAAAATAAATTAATGAAAACCTGAAATTTCTATGAGATTTTTAGCTCTAAGTAAGGAAAACACATTCCCGGTTGCAGAAATTTCATGTTCTTAGGAGTTCCAGTGTTGCCACTGATGTATTTAACATCTTGCATTAGAATGCACCACCTCTTGCATCTTTTTAGCTGATTGGAATGGCTCATCTGTCATATGGCTCATATGTCATGCAGATATCTTGTACTTTGATTTGAATAGTATTGGTGACTCATGTATATATTGATGAAACTTTTTTAACCCTTTTCTGAAACTCTTGCCTTATAAAAATAAAAATCGCCCAGAAAATCAGTTTTGGTTTGTAATAGGATTTTTTTTCTAATTTTGCATATACAAATTTATATTTTATTATTGAAAAGGTTCTGGTCTAGGGCAGCTAGAGTTCACTAGGGCACAGCGAACCACTAACTCTCAGTGTGCATAACTGTCCTTCCCAAACAAACTGCAGAGCCTGAACTCCTTGGGAACTGTTTGCAGATATCTGTATGTCAGTAGTGATGATTTATTTCAGTCTTTTCTGGAACTTAAATATTGTTTTGAGGTATTGAGAGACTTGTTTCTGTTAACCAAAAACAACAGAGGGTGCTCTTTCATACTTCATACAAACATGTATTTCCATAGCATTCACACCCTGGCCTTCTCTTATTATTTCTATGTTGCTTGCTTGAATATCTCAATATTAGAAGTTTTAAGCAGTTGCATTAACTTTTGTGAGTTCTCTGCTTGTCCTTCCCAAGTGGCATGGAAAGATCAGAGTTACTCCTTTTGGTTTTTTCTATACTGAGCTTCAGAATTTCTATAATAGAATAAAGTATACAAGCCTTATTCTTTTGCAGTACCGTTGGATCCTTTTTTTACCATAAGCATTTTATCCAGTCTGCCTATTGGCAAGTGACTCTTGAATTTATTGACAGTGAAATCCAATTATACCTTCTGTAGTGGGTTTCTGTGGCTGGGTTTTGGTAGACGGGGGCCTACAGGGGTGGCTTTAGTTAGAAGCTACCAGAAGCTTCCCCAGTCCATGGAGCCAATGCCAGCCGGCTCCAGGACAGATTTCCTGACACTGGCCAAGACCAAGCCAATCAGGAGTAACAGTAACACCTCTGTGATAACATATTTAAGAATAGAAGGTTGTTGTGCAGAAAGAATTCCAGCCAGGGAAGAGCGGAGTGAGAACATGGGAACAACAATGCAGACCCCAAGGTCAGTGCAGAAGGAGGGGCAGGAGGAGCTCCAGGAGCCGGAGCCGAGGCCCTGCAGCCCGTGGAGAGGGAACCCCACACTGGAGCAGGCTTTTCCCGGTAGGACTTGTGGCCCCTATGTGGGACCCATGTTAGTACAGCTCATTTGTGAAGGACTGCACCCCATGGAGGAGTGAACCATAGGACAGCAGTTTGGAAAGAACTGCTGCCCAAGGGATGGACTCATGCCAGGAAGGTCCATCAAGGATTGTCTCCCATGGGAGGGACTCCACTGGAGCAGGGGCAGGATTCCTCTCCCTGAGCAGCGGTAGAAACAACAACTGATCATAACCCCTATTCCCCGTCCCCCTGCCCTGCTGGGAGGGAGAAGGGAGAACATGGACTGAAGGAGGGGTGGGAGAAAGGTGTTTTTAAGACAGTTTTATTTCTCACTCTTTGGGTCTCATCCTATTAGTAATAAATTTAAGTACTATCCCCATTTTGAGTCCAACAACAGAACAAAATAAAAGTTAAGTGAGATGTTGAGCCACCAAGAAGGGGCATGCTTTACGTTAAATGTAATGAATACAGAGGTTCATTTTTAAAATGCTGCTTTAAAATTAATTCTCAGTAAATTCCCTTGAAAAAGAGCATTAGTCTGATGAGACAAGGTTTAAAACTAGCATTATTTCAACTCCAAATTCTTACCCAAACTTGTGTTTTATTCCCCCCAAAAAACTGGCTTAGGAGGTTTATGTCTACTGATGGCATAAACTGACAGTGACAGATAACTGAACAAATCGTGAAGGTAAAGTAAAGTTGAACAACCGAGCTACCAAGCATGACAAAGTTACAACTAGCGCTCTGGCTGCCACGAGGGATGTCTAATGGAGCACCTGGGAGCATTTTCATGTTTATGGGTAGTTTGCGTGTCATTTACTGTACTAATGAGAAGATTTTCAGATTTAAGCGTTTAAAACTCCTTCAGACCTACGTATAGTTTCTCAGGCACTCACTCAGGGGAAGGCAGCCGATGCCTTGGGGAGAGAAAGGCCTCTGGAATCGGGATCTCTGGCAGCTGCGGGGCGGCTGGAGCGACGGCAGCGAACGGGAGGAGGCTGAGCACTCCCACGGCTTCTCGGTCTCCCCAGAACGAAACACTCGATCGTGTGTTGTGGATCGTAGACTCTTGCTTTTCAGAAGCAGGCGCAATCAGTGGAAAGGAGGGGCATCTACAGAAGAAAGGACCGAACTTTAGATACTAAGTTTTTTTTTTTGGGGGGGGGTATTTTTTTTTTAATCTGACGTTCCTGAAGGTAAACGGGTGAAGATGTTTGTCACGACGGTCACTAACGCCTGCCATGTGAGGATACCCCTCCCTCTCGGCTCCTCTCCGTCCCCTCTCCCCTCGCTGACCTCCCGCCACTCCCGCCCCCACCTGTTGGGCGTCCCTGAAGGGCCCGGGGCGTTTCGGGTCTCAGCCGCCTGCCCTGGGTACTGCCGGGGCAGGGCGTTCGACCCGCCCGCCCCTCACGCCGCATCCAAGCTCCCCACAGCCCTCAGAGCCTCCCCGCTCCTCACCCTCGGCGCTCCGCCCGCCGCTGCCGCAGTGGGCCGGGCCCTGCCCGCCCCGCCCGCCGCCGCCGGCACGTTGGGGGGGCTCTGCCGCCGAACAGCGACGGACGGGCCATGTCGGCGCTCGAGTGGTTCGCACACAAGCCCCTGGGCGGCGGCATCTTCTGGATCCAGGAGCGCTTCTACGAGTCCGGCAACCGGGCCAACATCTGGCTGGTGCGGGGCTCTCAGCGGGACGTGGTGATCGACGCGGGGCTGGGGTTGCGCAGCCTGCCCGACTACCTGCGCGACTCCGGGCTGCTGGCGCCGGCGGAGGGCGCCGGGCCGCGGCCGCTACTGGCCGTGGCCACGCACGTCCACTTCGACCACTCGGGTGGGCTGCAGCACTTCGAGGAGGTGGCGGTGCACAGCGCGGAGGCGGCCGCGCTGCAGCGCGGCGACAACTACGAGGCCGTGACGTGGCTGTCGGAGCGGGAGGTGGCGCGGCCGCCGCGGCCCGGCTGGAGCGCCCGGCAGTTCCGCGTCCCGCCCGTGCGGCCCAGCCGCCTCCTGCAGGAAGGTGAGGAGCTGGGAGCGCTGCTGATCCGCCCTGCAGCGGCGCCTCTCTGCTTGAGGCGGCTCCTTGTATAAAATGGTTAAACCGGGGTGTTTTTTCACTCCCGTCAACCTACAAGCCGCTTGCGGTCAGCAGGGACGAGGGAAACGCGTAGTGGGTTAAACCTCGTTTCCAGCAGATATGAAAGTATTTGGCATCAGGGTGGTTTTGTTTGGTTGGTTTGGTTTTTTTTTTTCCCTCTTTTTTGTTTGTTTGTTTCTTGGGGGTGTATATTTTTAGGGGGGTTTTGTTGTTTTTTTGTTTGTTGGGAGGAGTGGGTTTGGTTTGATTTGGTTTGGGTTTTTTTCCCCTTAGAATAAGAATCGCTCAACAATGATTTAAGTGACTTAACTGAGTACCCCAGGTTTATCCTCAGGCTTCTAACAGTGTGTCACTGAGTCAATCGGTTCTGCCATCTGGCGACCCTTATTTATAAGCTGCCAAGACACAGCAGTGCAATTAACAACAGTTTCTTGAAATATGTACTGTGGATACGGTTTTTGTCCTACGGAATTTACATGTATTTACGGAATTTTATGTGAATTATGTACAACGTCTGTAAAAAGTGGCGTGTATGTAGCATTTAAATAGGTGGCTTGTTGCAGATAAAAGAATCCATCTAGTCTCTCATAGGTAACAGGACTATTTTTTTGGGCAACAAACCACCTAAACTACGCAATACA
>JAWMRA010000090.1:2444516-2462375 GCA_035584735.1 Pseudotriccus pelzelni | reverse complement strand
ACTTTTTAATGAATGTGATTTTTATCTGTTAACAGTTATGTCAAAGTTATGCCAGAGACTGTATCTTGCTTATTATTAAAGTTTGCTAAAGATTAGTTATTAGTGGTCTGGTGTTCTGTTTTGCATTGAGTTGCACTCTTCTCAGACTCACTGCATTTGAGCTCTACCTGTAATTTTCTGGTTGCACTAAACTTCATTGGTGCAGCTATGCCCATATGAAGTACATTTTAAAAAAAATTAATTGAACTTAAAAGCCACATTGTTTACACTGATGTTGTTTAGAGCTGAGCATTTCTTTTCAATAGGAAATAGTGGACTAAAGCTGAATGAGACAGGTTGTAATTGGGTACATTTTACCAGTCATTTTCTTTTTCATGTTGATTTATATATGTTACTCTCAAATCTTCTTTGTGGTACCATTGTTTCCATGAAGCAATTTAGGATTAAGAAGTACAAAAGAAAGGGAAACACACTATATTATATATGTAAAACTATCAAAAAAGAGATTACTTTCCTAATAGAAAGACTTAGGCTTTCCTGTAATTGAGGAAAAAAATACATTAGCTCAGTCATTACTTAATTATTTTAATTCTACTGATAGGAAAAGCCTGCTATCTGGGAGAAATTGTAGAAAAATATTAAGGAGTCATGCTACAGTGCTTAAAAGATATTTGATAAAAATCCTTTAATTGATTTATGAAATAGTGGATTTAAAAATAGAATCATATTTCATCTGTTGATGTCTGTGTGAAAAATTGACATTGTGTCTTCATAAAATTGGACAAATGAGTCATGTAATTTTCAGTTACATAATCAATAACTTAGACAAATTCCACTCTGATGATTTGTGTGTCTGTGTTGTGGTCAGCTTAAGGTGGACACAGTTTCAAATCCCTGTAACACTTCTAGACCTGTAATAAACATATGAATTTTGAATTTGGCATTCTATAGAAAGGAAAGCAAATCAATACACAGAATGTCTCTGCTCAAAACAATCAGGTCAAGAAGATGAAGAGCCACAAAACCACTCACCTGCCAAGTACTCCAAAAACTTCATCCTATACTGGCAATAGCAAGCTCGAAAATGATCCTTTCTTCAGAGATGTACAGTTTAGGAATGTTTGTAAGCAGTATTCTCTGTGATGAATTTTGAGCCTTGAAATTTTCCAAGTTTGGAAAGTTTATGTGTTCATAGTACAGCATTATGTGTTAATATGGCTTGGCATCTCTGGTAGTGGTGTGAATAGATTTTAATTTTTTTCTTGTTTAATTTTCTGTTTTCCTTTGCTGGTTCTCTGTTGTTTGTTTGTTTATTTGCCTGTTTGTTTATGTTTATCCCAGTTAATTCACTCAGCAGGGAGAGTGGGGGAGTGAGGTGACAGGAAACCCCGTTATGGTGCTGTGTCTAGCAAGGAGGCAATTTTACTCCTTGGCCTGTGGTGACCTTTTTTTGACTACGTCCCTTGCAGCAGAGATAGTGTCCTGAATGCCTCTATTTCACCCTGTTTAGCAGAGTGCAACTGTGCCCTTTAACTTGGTTTTTGGTGGGAGGAGAAGCTATGGCAGACGTTCGAGAAGGGCACAAGGATGAGGGGTAGGAACTCCCTTCAGATGTGATTTTGATAACTAGTCGAGTGTGTCCAACTGTAGAAAATCACTGAGTGACAATCTGTCTACCTGACAGTGGCCACAATGAACTACAAGGTTGGTGAATGGCTCTACAGATTAGAATAAAGCAAGCCCAAATAAAGTATCTTTTGTTGGGGTGGACTTGGTTTGCTGTGGGCAGCTAGGTATAGGGGACCTCTTTGATCCTCATGACTAGGCTAAGTGCAAAACGAAGTACTGAGTGAAAAGCTGGAATAAAGCTGTTCCGTTAGATAATTAATATAGACATTTCCAAAAAGTAAGTCTTTATTAAAATTTACTTTTAAATGACAGTTTGATTTTGACTGGGAACCCATGTTAACTTTAAGGACTCATTTGTTAAGTGCATGTGCTTCTCTTTTCTCCCTCTGTTTGCAGAATATTGCAATTTTTCTGTGATTTGCCATTACTTAAAAATCATAAATAGTGGTTGGCTTATTTATTCAAGATTTATTTTTCATTCATAAATCCATATATTTTTCAACCAGCTCTTTTTCTGAGGCACAAAAATGGTCAAAAGCATCCTGCAGATCACAAATTTTCTCTGGATTTGTTGAAATACAGGGCATAATCCTAGTGAACTTTTAGAGCAGATTTAAAGATGCACTAAAAAGTCAGGCCCACCATAAAAGAGTTGACTTCTAAACAATATCACTGAATCAGTTTTGGTATTGATTCATTGTTACTGCTGCTATTTGCTTCTGCATGGTATGCTTGTTGTCAGCTAGACAAAAGGTTTTACTATTTTAAAATGCGGTGAATAATTTTCACATGCTTTTTTAAATATATCTCTCTATATATATATATATGTGAAATCTCTCCATCCTTTTTTTTTATTTTAAAGGTTTTTACTGACTGGGTATAAAGCTTTTTATTCATCATTATGTAGAGTTCTTAAAGCAATATTTTGCTTTTAGTTCTCATATTGTTTTCTGAAAAAGTCATATAAAGTGCTTATGAATAAAACAACATATTAAATTATTTTAAAGGTAAAACAGCAACTTTTCTGATGCTGAGGGGTGTATATGAGCATTAAGTACCCGCAGACACATATTCGCACATCAATATTCCTTTAATGACAGAATATACTTAAAAATCCTTCTATAAATTATGTTGTCTGAACTTACTGAAATAAATATAAAAGTTTTAAAAAGCATTAAAGCAAATGCAAGGAATTTTCAAGCATTAAATCTCCCTTTTCATATTCCTTCTTTTTGTGTGTGTGTGTGTCTCTCGTCTTAAACAGGAAGGCTATGGAGTAATAGTTCTGAATCCCAATGAGAACTATATTGAAGTGGAGAAGACAAAAGCCCAAATACAGCTGTCTTCTGATTGCTCAGATGAACCTGCAGAAAAGAGGGAAAGAAAAGATAAAATCCAGAAGGAAACAAAGAAGCGACGTGACTTCTACGAAAAGTATCGAAATCCCCAAAAAGAAAAAGAAACTATGCAGATCTATATTAGAGTAAGTTTCTTTTAGCTTTGTTTGCCCTTCTTTACTGATGCATACTTATGTTTACTGTCCATACTGGCTAATAAACATTTTAATTTTTTTTTTTAAAAAAAAAAGCCCAAAACAAAAAAAAACCAAAAAAAACAAAAACCAAACACATTACTGAGATGGTATTCAAGAGTTTATACAGAGTTCCTTGCTCTTTATTCTATTGATATTTTTGGTCACTTATTGAATCTGATGTTTTGGAAGTGTTATGAAACATTTCTTTGTAATTTCAAAGGGAAACTTCAAATAAACCCCAGAGGAACTCACTGGTGCTATCAAGAAAGAGAGTGGTTTAAGAAAGACTTTGTAAAAATGATTTTATAAACAGAGGTGTACATACATAAGAAACACTTTGTAGTGAAGCTTAGGCAACATGCTAGCTTCACACGTCATGTATGCATTTACTGTATTTTATTTTCTTATACTGGGGAGACAGTAGTTACAGATTTTTTTAACATATTACCTGCTGAATTAATAATGTATTGTGGAAAATACCAGTGTTCATCTTGTGTGGTAGCAGATTTATCCTGTAATGGATTGTTTTCATAGGAGCAGCTATCCATTGTGTTTGAGCTGAATTTCTGAAGGCAGAAAGAGAAGGTGACTTATTAATATCGTAATAAATATTTAAGCTAGAATAATTCGAGAATGGTATCATGAAGAAACTCTGTCCCTTGCCCTTTTCTGACTCAATGAACCTTTGCACTTTGTAATGCTAGCAGCATGGGATCGTTATAACAGTGCTACCCCAGGATTTCTAATTCTGCAGGGGGCACAAACAATATTATTTGCACTTTGACACATTCTGCTTCATATACATACTATGGGTTATACATTCCCGACTAAGTCATACAATTTCCAAAACCCTTATTATGAAAGTTAGTGTTTTCATTCAAAGATAAAACATGTCAGAAACTCCGTAGTGAATTTAAAACAGTAAAAATCTATGTGTCTTTCTAGTGAGAAACAGAAAAATCCAGCAAAAGACATGTTAGAATCATCTTAAATTTTAAGATGTGCCTATTAATTGTGGTTTATCATAACAGTGTTTGTAAGAGAAATACAGCTGTGCTGGCTAGTTAAAAGTGTTGGTAACCTGGATGCAACATTATCACTATAAAATTTATGATAAATATTACTGTGTCTTTTGAGAAATATCTCACAGCTGAGTGTGGGAAACAAAAGAATGTATATACATATTAAAAGTCACCAACAAGGCACTGTGTTTTCTGTTTGCTGCGCCCACCTCCAGACCCTGCTTTTTAAGAGGGGCAACCAGTCTTGATCCATAAGAAACCAGTGGACAAGGTTGCTGTATTGTCCAGAAAAAGGTCTAATCAGCTGCAAGTTCAGTGTTCCCTTGTTGAAAGTGAACCTTTTTTTGATAACCTTTTTAGCAATTCCACCTTCTCATGGCTCCTTTGCTTGATGAGGCGTGAAAATTGGCTTCAGGAGGTTTGACCCCCGAAACATAAAATATATGACTCCATCCCATTTTCCTGTCTGTGCAGCTTTGTGCCTCAAATATGACTGTTGATCTTTCTTTTATTTAATTTTCTTCAAATTAAGGAAAGAAGTAGCATACATTTCAGTGAAAGTGTGGGTAGTGGTCTCCTTTCCCAGGCCAATTAGTTGAAATCAGGCTTTCTGATGAGGTTAGTGTTTTATTTTGAAATAATTCCTTGAGGGTTTTTTTATTCTATACACTCTAGTACAGATATTTTTTTAGATAGAATGAAAAACCTACCTGTTTTAGTGTGTTGAAGGACAAATTACTGCAATTTCCTTGCCTATCAGTTTCTGAAACAAAACCAGACCGTCAGTAGCATTCCATTTACTCTGTTGGGCAGAACTGCTAAGTCTGTAGGTGGTTGCAAGAGGTGTAATACCATATTTGCAATCTGTTTCTTGCCTCCCATGCTTGAGTCCGTAGGATTACTGTTTGCTTGCACCCAGGAATGTGCTGCACTGCTTCCATAACTTCAGGCTGCTGGGTTTGAGCTGATTTGGGGTGATCTCAAAGGGCAGTTCAGGTACAACCTTTGCTTCCGGTGTAGGACAGAATACATTTGACTCACTAGGCTCTTGAAATAAAACATATTGTTACTCAACAGAAATATTTAAGGAGGCTTCATAGTGATCTCATCAAAGAGTTTTGAAAAACCTCAGCAGGTCTTACGTCAACTTTGCCAAGTAGGAAAAAGTGGTACAGAGAGACTGGATGAAAGATATGCTCACAAGAAGGCATTAACTTCATCTAACTTTGAAGGAAAATATGATTGTGTCAGATATGCTGGAGAAATTGTTTCAAACTGTTAAGTAGCAGGAATAAATATCTTCGGTTATATTCTTTTAGGGTCACTGACATCTGTTATGGTCCGATGAAGAAATGCCAAAAATTAAAGTTTCTGGGTGATGCTCTCCACTTCTGTAGCTAGATTTTTCAAGAACTGGAAAAATAGAACTCTTCCCTGTTAATTGTCTTTAAGTATTTTCTTTATTTTCATAGGAAAAACATAGCTGAGTGACTCAAGAATAGGTAAAATCCAGGTCTTAAAACACAAAATCTCAAATTACACTGTGTTTTTGTACAAAATTAGTAAAATAAAAATTACTACGGGAGTGTGTAGCACACTAAGCATAGTGCTTGAAAGATCAAAGTACTTGTTATTTCATGTTGAAAGTTTTCTTAACTATGAAATAATGTACTCTCTGGCGTACGTTATAGTTTGTTAAAGGGACTGATTTGGTCTGAGTAGTAAACATCATGGCAAACATTATGGTAGGAAAACTTGTGTAATATGTTTTGTAATAAGACAGAATTTTTTGTTTTTGAAAACATCTGGCAACTGAGCTCACAAGTGAAGACAGAAAATGTCATCAATTCAGTAACATTCTTACAAATTTGGTTTGTATTTTGGTGGTACAAACCAAGGAAAAAAATTCTTGATAATCAGCATTGACATACTTTTATGAAATGATTAAACACAAGCAATTTACTTTTATATAGTGTGCTAATGAATGCATATGAATTTTAATACACTTACTGTTCAGATTTTAACAATTATAATGCCAGCAGATCATTTTAAAGGCATCTTGTTTTTTAAAGGGTTGAATAGAGAATTGAGTAAAATAGCTAAATATGTCTATACATTCTTTAAAAAAAACATATTTCTATCCTTAGTTATAAATACTACCATTTTTTCTTAGACCACCAGAGGCTGCTCTGTACATATGGGCTAATGCTTCCCCCCAGAAATGTAATACCCTAGCCAACCTTCATTTATTACTAAACTAAACTGAGAATTTGTTGATCTCTAACTTTTTTCTATGGAAACAGATCATACAGGCTTAAATATGACATCATTCCTTCCACCCTCCGAGCCATCTCCCACTCCATATGGATTTTTACATTGACAGCGTCTTCTCTATGTTAAAAGACAGTTAAAAATGTAAATCAGTATTTATCCCCTTCTAAACAGCATTCAACACTTTAACAAGTATACTGAGTGGATTCTGAAATGTTATCAAAGGGAAAGTATAAATTGCATAATTTTGTAGTAATAGTAATTTGCAATAATCTTGTTGCCACAATAGTTGAAGGGTATCAAAGAGGCAATGAAGGAAGAAGTAGGAAGAAGCACTTTATCAAAACAACTGATGGGGTCAGGTTTCCTGGGCAAAAGGGATAAGTCTTTCCAAGGCCTGTATGCTAGGAATTTTGTTTATTTTTTCCACCGAGCTTAGCTGATTTAATAATTCTTACTGCAAATATTATTTCTATTATAGCACAATCTATAATAGCGCCATTTCTACTAACAGCATATCAATGAAATTAAATTAATTTTGGATGGAACATATTTTTCCTAAATCATTTTTCCTATTTTCTGTGAGAGATTAAATAGGAAAAGATCATGTGCTGCTAATTAATTTGTTTTACTAAAAATGGGTGCATCAGGATAATTTGTGCCAATATTTAGGAAAAAGCAGTAAAAGGCAGGTTTATTAATATACAGTGTAGTACACCATGAGTGCTGGTAGGCAGGATATCCTGGCAAGCATGCAAACACATTTCTGCTATTTCTGCTTATTATTTGGTATGGCTGACATGAAGCATTGCATGACTGAAAGTCACAGCAGAATGTCCACTTGTATGGTGTGACCAGAATTACTTTACCTATGCCTCTGAAATAAGACATGGTTTTACTCTGTCCATATTTACATTTTAAAGCCCCTTACTTCCTTATGTTCTTGAGAAATCTCCTTCACTTGTAAGCAGCAGCAAAATCATGATGGCAATAAAAAACTCAAGAGAGCTGCTTAGAAACTACCATTGTATTCTTCTTCTTGCCCCATTCAGAGTTGAAAAAAAAATCAGAGTATGCTCAGTATCATCACTGGAACAGAAGCTGAGATACTGTTGTTATTCTCTTACAGTGGTGGTAGATAACCATGACATAAGTCTCAAACAACACCACGAAGTAAAGCTGTTTCTACCGAAAGATAAACTGACCATGCAAAGTTCAGGTCTGCTAGACTTAGCTAAGACAGACTGCAAAAGATTGACCACTGCTAGAGTTGTACTGTGGGTCTACAGAGCACACAAATGTTGGAAAGAAAATCTTGTGGCATGAAAGTACTATAAATTACCTCATGTCCACAGTAGTCACCTGCAGGACTTCTCCTGAGTGTGTGCGAAGTCATTTTTTCTCAAATACATGAGGTTCAAGGATTCACAAGGTGCATTTTTGTGCTTCCGTGACACAAGAACTACAGAGCACCCTCTTCTTTGCTTTTGATGGAAAGTATCAGGCACAGCAGCTGTGACCAGTCCTGGCTGACAGTGCTCTGAGAATAGTTTTGGGCTAGATGACCCTCAGAAGTGCTCTCCAGCTAATGTAGTTTAATGATTTGACATTACTAAGTTCCAGCTCAGCCCTCAAAGAAGTATTTGAGCTATGAGTAGACTTTGTGGACATTGCAAAGAGAGGCAAATTTCCCTGTCTCAGAACATTTGGCACTGCTGAGGTTGTGGTTGGTCATGCACTTACAAAGAGCAAGTGCACATGATTTAGACCAGGAAGGCTACCCAGCAATCAGCATGGCTGAAGACCTGTGGTCGTGCGCAAGTACTGCTACAGAAATGCACCTTGAAAGATACAAACTCCTCCAGACAGGCGGTGATATTTCTTGGCATTTTAAACACTGGGGTGTTGAGCAAACATTCTTGATTTCTTCAGAGATCAAAATATTCCCCAAGCCAGATCATCCTCTTGAATTTGCTGAAGGACCTTAAAGCAGATCAGTAGTAGGAGGTTTTTCACAGATATTCTCCAGATGTTATTAGTGTAAGCATTCCTGAATGATAGGAAGGAGTACTGTCCATGTTCTTCCTACTTCCTCTCTTTCATTATATCTTCATCAGGATTTTGTCTACATTGTTAATTTGAGGCCACAAACTTTCATTTTAAACTATAAAGCGGTTCTTGAATTTCAGAAAGAGAAAAAACACCCTATTTTGTTTGCCTAATGTGTGTTTAGAAGTGGATAGACATGGCAGAATTAAAAAGGCTGTACTTTATTAAAGCATTTGTTTACAGGGGTTTAATTAGGCCTGTGCACAACCACTTCTTAGAAGATTTTGTCTGCACTGCTGATTTCAAGATGAAATCTGAATCTGTATCTCAGCCCAGTGCCTTACCTACAGATTGTCTTGAAGCCCCTGGACAGCAACCCAGTTTCTCTTCATCTCTTAAACTTGTGTCTATGTTCATAAAGGGTTAAAAATTATTTAAGATAGTCCTATCCAGTCTTCTGTGAATGCTGTTCAGTATACTGTCATCTCCAAAAGTAATCCATGCTGCTTGGTGGAGAGTCACTTTTGGGAATTCTGGCGTTGTACTGGGATATCAGGCACATTGAATATGATCACAATATGTAGGATTTCCAGGATGTCTGGTATGAGTTCTTCCCACTCATTGTCAGCTTTATTACTAAACAAGATTTAAGATTTAAAATATCTTAGCATAGAAACATTTGCTCTAATAGAGCTAACCTACAAAAATAGAAAAATATGTTGTATGTGTATTATTAAACACTGTTCTGCTGTAAACTATAAGAACTATCAGAGATCTTCCAGAGTCTCAGCCTGAAGATCTTTAATCAACTCCTGTAAGGCAATCAGCACTAGAGACAAGTTCTCCAGACCTTTGTTGGTGTTACAGCTTTTCTGCTGCCACCATTGAGGACAGATCCTGCAGTTGCCCAGGTCAATTCTTCTACATCATCTCTTGCTTCTCCAGTGCAGGATGGAGTCTGTCCTGTCTTCTCTTTTCCTATTTATCTTCACTTCGTTCCCTGTCACCAGGTACTGGGACAGTGCGTGGCAATATGGGGATGTAGTGGGTTGATCATGGCTGGCTGCCAGGTGCTCTAAGCTGCTCTATCACTCCCCATCCTTGACCAGATGGGGAGAGAAAATATGTCAAAAGACTTGTGGCTCAAATTAAGAACAGAGAGATCACACAGGAATTACTCTTATGTGCCAAACTGATTTTCAGTTATTTCCAGTCAACTTATTTCCAGTTGTCAACAGTGCAAGGTAATAAGAAATAAGATCAATCTTAAAGCAGCCTTCCCTTAGTCCTGACTTCCTCTTGGGCTCAGCTTCACTCCCAACTTCTCCGCATTCCTCCCTCAGCAGTGGAAGTGCATGGGGAATGGGAACTGTGGTTAATCCATCACATTTTCTCTGTCACTCCTGACTCACTTCCTGTGCTTCAGTGTGGGATATTTGCTCCAGGTGTATATCTGGTTTACCATAGTCCAAGGTCCATGCTGTTGCACAGCTTGTTTACTGTATCTTCAGTATGTTCTCACAGAGGTGCCACCACCATTGCTGTGGGCTTTGTCTTGGTCGATGATGGCTCCATCTTGGAGCCATCTGGAGCTGGCTCCATCCAACATGGTGGAAGCATCTGGTATCTTCTCATAAAATTCATCCCCCTAGCCTCTCCCCTACCAAAATCTTGGTTTGCAAACCTGATACGGAGGATTATGCTGTTCCCTCACACTCTTTTCCTTAAGGTCTTGATTATGTATCTGTTATGTACCTTAATAAGCACATTGCTGGCTTCACCACATGGATGCACTCTGCATCTGCTTTTGCCACTCACTCAAAGTTATTTCTTACCTCTCAAATAGCAAGAGGCAACAAACCTCACAGAAGGAAGACTTGACACATTAAGCAGAAACAGGTGTGGCAATCAATAATGCTTCTATCTTTTCCTGATAAATGTTATTTTCTTTGCAACATTGTTGATGAGCAAACTGGATTTTTTCTTAGATGCTCTGGTGGTGGGATGGCGTGTCAAACATCATCAAACAGCTGAAATGGTATTTAGCATTTATTTTAAAAATTTTTAAATGGGGGACTTTTGTTGGGATGTTGTCCATTTTCATCCTAATGTAATATTTTTTTAGCAAACTCAAACTTGCAACGAGAATTGTTAGAGGACTAATCTGTAAGAGAGATAATATTTGTGCATTGTGATATAGAAAAGTTCAACCAAAGGAATTAAAAGAGTAGAAATATTTTGCATTAAATCACTTTAAGATGCAAGTCTCCAAAACTAAGTAATGGTTTGAAAGGGGGAAGGTTGCAGATGTTCAATCCACTTAATCCTTGTTTTAAAATACATCAAACAAATGGCGTTTTCTAATAATGGATTAACATGGCATCAAGGACCATTTATAACAGTAACAAAAGTGACATCCATGTGATTTTTGAGGGTTTATTTTTCTTATCCCACCCACCACCAGAGACACAGATTACATATTTTATATAAGATACATATTATTCTCAAGATCTTCAGTTATTTCTGGAATTTCTGTTCTGTTGTTACTCTGTCTATAATCTCAATAGAAATAAGACCCCCCTATGTTTGGCCTATGCTGGCAGAGTTAGAAGATTGCTCCCAATTTTCCAGTTAGGTCAACCAAAAAAATTAAGATATGATAGAGGGTCAGTGGAAGAAATTCATATCAAAACAACTGCTCACTATGTCATTATGACAACCTTCTGTGACAAATGTGCTTCTGTTTTAACTTATGACAATTAATTGCTAAAAGTAATTTAATCTGACAGTGGCAAGGTGTTGAAAGAGTCCTGAAGATGTCATAAAAGCGACCTTTCTGCCCATGTGCAACCAAAAGTCATTTTTAACAAGAAGCCTCAAAAACAGTACAACTTCTTTTGTACTTTGTTAATTAGTTATTGATTTGAAACAATGCTCTGCCAAATATTGTCAGATTAGCTAGACGCCAGCAAGGTCAGAGTGTGACAGTCTAGTCCTGATAATCTTATGGTATATAAGAATTCTTTTTTACTTTGAACCTTTTGTTCTGATATCCTGAGAATTACATTTCCTGGCTTTAGCATCTGTGATAATTTAAAATACAGCCAAGCTGTCTGTTATGTAGTTGGATATTTTGAGTTGTTAAAAAGATGACACTGTGTTAGAAGAAAATTGCTGTTGATGTAATATCTAATGATCTTTGATGATGATAACGCACTACTGCTGCAATGCCAATGCCCTTGCTAATCTGGGTAGAAAAGAGCCTGTTTTAATAAAGTAACAACACGAAGGAATCACAAGGTTCAAGTCGGAGGTACAACAAGTAAGTCCTGAGGTTGTTTAGCAACTCATTGGGATGAAAGATAATTTCATAACTTACAGTATTGTGAAACAAAAATAATGGAGGTGGGTCTGGATGAGAAAACGGAGTAGCAGAGTTCAGGTTTGAGTAGCTCAACATTCAACTTTTCAGATTATTAAAATGAGAACCAGCAGAAAATGCAAGTCTGAATTTCAGATTATGTTTTTCATCCATTTAGATAATAATTTTATAAGCTAAGTGTCGTTGCTTCAGATACGATTAACTATAGTATTCTACATATTAAGGGACTTTAGCAAATCTTTATAACTGTACATTAAATAAAAGTGTATTAGTTTACTTAAAGCACTGAGCACTTTGCTGTCTTTATTAGGAGAAATCAAATAGCTTTGAGCCTGTTAAATCTTTCTTTCACTTAAATAACTACCCTTGAGTGTATGTAATAATTAGAGACGGAGAAGTGACGAAGAAAAATACAGAGCAAAGTCATTCTATTTAGTTCACCTTATGCAAGAGGTATAAACTCTGTAACAGAGACTTTACAGCTGAGATTTGTTCTGAAACCATAGATGTTAATGAAAATACTAAGTTGTTGTTTTACTTAAATGTGTTGAAGTTTGTTAGATTCATTGTTTCCTGTGGTGGGGAAATCTGCATTTTTCTTGGCAAAAATGGTATTTTTCTTGCAATAGCATAGTTAAAAAAATTCTGTTTCTCATTACAGCATGCAAACAGACTGAAAGAACTGGAAAGTAAAATGGGCTTTAAGTACTTCAGGAAATAGAAAAATAACACTTCTGCATGACTTCCATTAGGAGTTTTTGAATGTTTCAGATGCATTCATTTCAAAAGAAATTGCTTTTAGTGTTGAGAAAAATGCATGTAATCATTTAAATGACTGGCATGATATCTCTCTTTGTGTCTTGTGAAGATAGTTCTCTCTATAAAAGTATTGTATTCATTTTTATTTACTTGGCCTCACAATTAATCAGTTAATTGCCAGAAACATGACTGATAGGGAAGACATCTGTGAAGATACAACCTGATGGTTTGTTTAAGAAATATTCTTTTGTTCCTATAATTTTACACAAAAGGTCATCTCCGGTGACATTCATTATGTGAGGTCAAAGTATGTTGTGGCCAAAATCTCAGTCCCTGAGACTGAGTATTTTGGAAAGAAAAAAGTATTATAGGAGATGTAAAAAAGATGCACATAAAATGTAGGTATCCATAACAGTAGTATTGTACTGAAATGCAACTGCCTCAGTCTTTGAGTATTTCTACTAATTGGAGTCTCCTTGGCCAAACTGCTGTGGTTGTTACTTAGTTTAGAATGTGCAAGTCCACCTGCAGAGATTGGCAGGTACCATGTTTAGAGCTGAGGAATTGTTAATACACCTCCAGTCTGAGTAGGATCCCCATGCAGGATTTCCAAACTGTTTGCTAGAACATGGTGCTTCACATTCAGGCTTCCTTCAGCTGGAACCTGCAAGTTATATGGGAAAGGGAAAAAATATACAAAAATAAAAAATGGAAAAGTCTGTCAGAGAGGTAAAAGGGAAATTAGTAATTTTTTTCTGAAGTAAAGCTTCCTTTGATTCCTTTCCCTACTTCCTCCAATTCTCATCTCGGTGACTCAGCAATGTTCTTGTCCCCAGTCTAAAAAAAAACAAATGTCGTATTTGTGTTTTCTTTACATTCTTGTCTTAATAGTAAAATAATTAGCTCATGTGTCTTCTACCCCACTGGTCAATTTGGAAACAATATAAACAAAAAGTATATTGCAGATATTCAGAGGCAAGATCTGTTTTGAAGGAATGGTTTAATTATATACCATCCAGCTCAATAGGGAGCAACTGGTCCATTAAAAAAAAAAAAAAAAAAAGAAAACATAAAACCAGAAAAATGCCAGTCATTTAAAATACCAACCTCCAAGGTTTTGGTGCAGATAATAATTAAGATACACTGAGAAACTGATTTTGTCTGATTTTTTTCTTGGTTTTGGTCTCCTTTCCTGCACTTCACTAGAAGAAAGTCAAGTGGTGATGGCAGGACATGCCAGACTCCAACAGAAGCAATAATGGGAAAATCCATGCTGGAATAACAGCCTGACAAAGTTGTCTTACCCTGGCTGACAAGCAGATGCTTTAATCAGGGAGATGATGATATAATAACATTTGAGACTTAATTAATGTAGCCTGAAATCTGGGGTTTACTTTCTAAACAGCAAATCCTTGCAAGTTAGAAAGTCACTTGAATTTCCAAATAAAAAGCTGAAGGAATAAGGAGAGCATTTGAACGAAGCAGCAGAAAGTATTTGCCATGCAGAGAGGCTGAGTCGTTGTGGATTGATCGACATGGGTGATGTTTGCTGCTTTCTTTGTATATTTTTGCACAGATCTGCAGCAAAACTTGTCCTTTTCAGCTCTCAGTTCCAATGCAAATCTAAGAAATTCCATCTGTAACACCAGCCTTTTAAAAACGCTCATATATCTTTGTGATATCTGCGTAGTCCTGACATGGCAGCACTCTGAAGGCATCCAGTGAAGACCCACATTTGCCAAAACTAAAATATAGTATTAGCTCTGTGATACATTAATGCAGCTGAGACCATTGGCACATCTCTGAAGAACAGCTGTGGGCACTGACAGCATTGCTTTGTGGTTTCAGGCCATTGTTGAACAGTTTTCAGGCCTGCTGACATATTTTAAGTGCAGACTTGGAGGCAGGTCCTGTGGTCAAGAGAGTGGAAAGAGCGTTTTCATTTCCAGAGTCAGCTTGTTCCTCGTTGGAGCAGTTTGGAAACAGGAAAAGAGAGTGGGTTTGGTTTTTTTTAATCCAGAAGTAAGTCCAGGTATTGCAGTTTGGAAACAGGAAAAGAGAGTGGGTTTGGTTTTTTTTAATCCAGAAGTAAGTCTAGGTTATTGGTTGGGAAGTGTATTAGTTGAGGGCTTAGCTGAGAAAATGCTTTTCTGGCTTAGAGTTGCTTTGTTTTTTCTCTTGTGTGTAATAAAGCTGGATATAAAGGGGAAAAGTAACTCCCTCCTGCTGCCCCAGGGCTTGTTAGAATCCAAGCTTGCTCTGTTCCCACATATATTTAGAATAGGTCTGAATTTTATTTCCTGACCACCATCACCAGGGAAAGCCCAGCATGCATCTGAAGTGTGAAAAGTGGGACAGGATCTGAAGTCATCTTGGATGGTAATTGTGGTGGGAGCTAGGGAGAACAGGGGCCCTGGGGAAGAGCCAAAACACAAAACACAGAAAACATGGCTAGACATTGTCAGTCTTGCATTAGCTAAAACTTGTAATGTTAAGCCTAATCTTAGCAGTCATGCCATAGCAAAATGCTGGTATCACCACATCCTACCAAGCCAGACCTTCATCCCCTCTGCACTGGTTGGCGCAATTTATATATTATCTTACTCTGTGAAATGCATTTTTGCCTTACATCTTTTATTTGGCTTTTAGATATGTCAGATATTGCACATTTCGTGTAATACTTGTTTGTTTAGGACTGTTGAGATTGCCTGCTTTTCTGATAAATTTCAGCAGTTTTGGAAGTGAGACTACTCTCCCCCTAACTTTATAAAAAGTGTATTTAACTGCAATATGTAAGACTTCTACTTTTCCTTTTTGCTGCTGACTCTATATGCACAACATTACTAGGGCTTTGTAAGCAATATTGGGAACACTTCCATCAGTGTCCCCCTTCACAAATAAGATAGGCAAAAGAAATTATGAAGACTCATCTCAAATAGATTTTGCAATGAGGCTGAGATCTCTAATACGAAAAAAGCAACCTTAAGTCACTTTGGCATATTGCTTTCTGAAGGCAAATGCCAAATAATAACTGTGGCTATGCAGTTTATACCTGCAGCTCCATGAATGACCAGACTTATCTATTGTGATACCTGGTATCTCCTTCTGTCTCAAAAGCAGGTACTACCTACTGTCAGAGTATGTATCTTGCCCCCATCTCAGAAAGTGCCCTTAAAAATATAGGATAATTTTTTTATTTTACCATTTCTTCTTCCTAGGGAAGTGGAAGATTCTGGCATTTTTACACCCAAAGGCTCATGATTTAATCCCTACTAAGGTCATAAGTAAGGAATTTCTGAATATATATGAATACAGATGCTGAATAAAATAACATCACTCACTGATAATGCATTTATGTGATTTCAGTGTTAAACCATTGCAGCTTCAATGCTCTGTATTTCCATAGATCTGCATCAGATATTGGTGACCATGAACGCACTCTGCCACCTGCACAGCTGATCAAATCCTGTTGGGTTTTGTGGTTTCAGTAAGGCAAAGTATGCAAATAAAATCCAATCAGAGCCTGTAGAAGAAGGGAGTAAAAAAATGCGTCCTCTGTTCACACTTTCAAGGCCAAAGCATCAGCTGTCTATGATTTTATCTCTTCCCCTTTTGTTTTTTCTCAAGTTGTCTCTTTCTCAGTCAACTCAGGACAAATAAAATAACTCCCTTGACCCACTGCTCAGTCTTCCACGCTTCCCTCTGCTCTTCACATGACCTGCTGAACTGAATTGCAGATGCATGTAATCAGATTTAAGATTTGTTATAAATTTGCCTCCACTGTCACTTTTCCTCCATTGTTATATTCCCCACTCATGGCTGCTTTGCACCTGCGATAGTCTTGATGTTCTCTTCTGCACCCTCCTTTTGTCTGGTTGATGGAATTACCCCTATATAGAAGGCAGTCCGTCACTATCCTTCCTGAAAATCTGATTATTTAAGAGTTCTGCAACAGCCAACCCATCTTCGTGTGTGTATATTTCCATATATGTAGCATACAGACTGTTGCCTATGTCACTAAGTCAGAAGTACAGTTCCTACTGTTAATAAAATGTCCTGCTGCCTCCTGGGATTACATCTCAGGCTGGAGTAGGGAATGTTGCTGAAATATCTGTGCAATAATTCTCTCAACTCTGTGATTAAAAGGTAAAAAAGGTAGATGGGGTGCTTCCTAATATACTGGAATTACTCAATTAAAGATAGAATCTTTTTTAAATGCCCTAAGCTAGACACTTTCAAATCTTATCTTTACATACTCATGCTGCAGAAATATAATACAAGATTCTTGCTTCCACTTTTCACTTTTTTTTTCCTGTTTTCAGTTTATATCCTCTCTTTACTTTCATCCTCTTTTCTGGTTGTAAAATGCTGTAGATACTGTCTTTGTTGGGGGTGGATTGGGGGGAATTACATGCTGGCTGGTTTTTTGGCTTTGTTGGCTTCAAACCTGTCCTGCTTTGCGGTCAGGACAGAGTTAATTTTTTCTCAGTAGCAATGAGGGGGCAGAGCCTGGAGCTGTGTGGGCTTGTCTAGGTTATTATTCTGTATGACCTCACTGCCACTGGAGGGCAAAAAAAAAGGAGTTCTTGTTGAATAAGAGAAATGGGCAGTGGTCCACCTTTACACTGACTGATGGATAGTAGAAAATGCTCTGGGAGGGTGGCTGGATTGATGGAAAAAGATGAATTGGCAGTGCAGAGGGAAACCCATCTGGGCAAGACTGCCTGGGTATAGAAGTTGGCTACATCATGTAGGTGCACAACTACCCAAGAGTTGGGCTACTAAGGAACATCAAAACAATGGACATGTGAACTGGTCTGCTGAGACTAAAGTGTCTCAGATGGATCTGGACTGACAACATAAGGGTGAACTATTTCTGGCTCAGTGGGCCCAGGACACCTCAAGTCATCAGGAAAGAGATGCAAGAGACAACAGGGCTCATGACCGAGGGGAGGACACTATCTCCCAAGTTACCCATAACTGTGAAATATGCACTGCAATCAAGCAGGCCAAGCAGGCCAAGCCTGTGGAATGGTGGGTGGATGATGATTGAAACATAAATATGAGGAGGCCTGGCAGATTGATTACATCACGCTCCCGCAAACCCACCAAGGCAAGTGCTACGTGCTGACAAGAGTGGAAACAACCACTGGGTGGCTGGAGATGTACCCTGTGCCTCATCCCACTGCCCAGAACATCTTGGGCCTTGGAAA
>JAWMRA010000090.1:2426635-2439861 GCA_035584735.1 Pseudotriccus pelzelni | reverse complement strand
CAGAGAAAAATGTACAAGCACTTAATTATTTTTAAAGCTCTGGGTCCAGCTCTGTGAAAGATTTGTAGCCATCTCACTCTTAAGAAACAAGGCATGGAAACAGAAGTAAAAGCAGAAGTTCTCCACTTTATTCAGTTGTCTTTCTTCCTACCATTTCTAGACATTTATAAGATCTTAAATTCTCAAAAATTAGTTGCAGAATGGAACTGAGACCTAAATCACTTTAACATTCTTGGTAAAGTTACAAAAATTACAATAATTCACACTGTGTAATTAGCAGCTTCTGATTGCCAGCAGCTTTTACTGGTTTGTAGTTTTGTTTTCCCCAGGGAAATGAGGCTTTTGTGGTCTGTGTCAGAGTCACCTGAGGGTATGAAGTTGTTGGTGGAGCAGAGCAAGGGGAAAAGGGATGCAAATTTTAGGAAATTACATGACCTTGACTGATCAGCTCTTGTTATGCTGGGTGTGTGAAATCCTGGTGGAGCAGGCGACCTAGCAGAGCATCTTACTCTTGTCACCTGACAGTAGACCAGATTTGTTGTTACAACCTTTACAAACTGATAAATAAGGAAAATACAGTGGAGTACAGTGCTTTCTGAGAGCCTCTAAGGTGGGAGTGTACAACCCCAACTTTTGATGGGAGTGCAGTAAGATCAGTGTACATCACTCTAGTGCCTTCAGTGATTCTTACATTGGCTGACTTTGACAAAATCTTGTTCAATAATAAGAAAAAGTATTCCCCTAACTACCAAAGACTCCAAAGTAATGGCTGCAACCAGACAAAAGGTGTTTTATTTGTGCTGTGTCTCATAATCCGCGGTCACAAAAAGTAGCATTTAAAAGAGTAGTTGCAAATGTCATCTTTTTAATCTCTGTCAGATTTCCAGTGGCCCATAATATTAAAAAAAAAAAAAGTAAAACCTGAAATTATAGGTGTTTTCCAACCTAAATGATTCTGTGATGCTGTTTTTATATTGCTCCTACCTGGTTTTATTTGTTTTATCATACTAAGGCGTTACTACTTTAAACAAGCCATCAGTGAACAAACATTTGACAAAGACTTGTCAAAAGAATGAAAATCCATGCGGTGGTTCATCATTTCTTTGAATGCCTCTGTTTAGCAGAATTGTCATCATGGTATTTAGACAAAATTTTGCAGATGCATAATTTTTGTTGTATATATTAAAGTAAGCCACAAAACTAAACAGTTTTACTGCCTTTAAATTGCAATCCTAAATTTTCTTTATTTGGACAAAAGAATCTGTTCTTTTTTTTGACACTAGAGTATATTTATTTGCGGTTTGTTTTAACAAAACATTTTATCATATAAGAACACGTTGCTTTTATACAGAATTAGCATTTTTTAAAGGTAATTGTCACAACTGTAATTTCTTTCTGCAGGATAATGGATCTCCTGAAGAACATGCAATTTATGTTTGGGACCATTTTATTTCCCAGTCAGCTGCAGAGAACGTGTTTTTTGTTGCTCACAGTTATGGTGGACTTGCCTTTGTAGAGTTGGTAAGTAAGAATTCTCCATTGCCTTCTTTCCTGAAGATTGTCACAGGTTTTTTAAATTCTTTGTGATCACCTTGAAAGTAGCCATATAGGAACAACTGAGCGAGTGGTCACGTACGGGTCTGTTAGGATTTCTTTGCAACTGCAAGGTCACTGCATTTTTTTCTGGCTTTGAGATAGATAATAAGGTCCCAAGTGTGCGTGAACCTGAAAGACTGGGGGAAAACAAAATGCATTGGATCCTCCTTGTCCACACCGTATACCAAAAGGCACCAATTTCTGCTATGGGACAGAAAGACTGGAGTATAAACCGAGGACATATAAGCACAGTTTTAAAGCAAAGTCACATTAACAAATGCAACTTTCTGTATATAGATTGAAACTGAACATGAGGGGAAATTTAGGGGTTTTACTCAGTTTTGCAGTTTTTCCACAAAGGTTTGCAGAAGTTGCTGGGCAGACTTATGTTTTGCCATTTATTAGGCTGTGTATAAACCCTGAGGTAATGTAATGCAGGGTAAACTCTGCTCAGTGTAGAGCTACTCTGCACTTGGTGCTAGAACTGCTGAATATCCAGTTTGTCGATCCTCCACCATTTTCTCTAAGGGCAGATTTGTTGACCCTGTCTGGAGTACAAAGTTGCCTGTTCATTTTGTATACCATTCATTCAGCGCCTGCTTACTTCGTGTTGAGACGCTGGTGTAATCAGGATTTGTCTTATTGAAGAAAACTGAAAAAGAAAAAACAAAGGTCCCGTTTACATAGAAAGGTAAATGGCAGCACATTACAACTGTTTTTGTAGACGTAGGAACCAGCAGACATATATTTTCATTTTTTGTCTACAACACTTTAGTTTAATCTAACTGAAAGTTGATGAAAGTGGTTCCTGCCTGAACATAAGATGAATGTCTTAGTTAGGTAAAAGCATGCGTGAGTGTTTTGTTTTTAATCTTTAATTCTTGTAGCAAGAACTTTCTAGTACACTACCACTTTTATTACTTTAAGAACTTGGGATTTTCCTTAACCCTTTTTGTTTGTAGCAATTAGTGCCATTTTCATTTTCCCTGTGCTCCTGGAAGAGTATTTGTAAAATATGTATGCATGCACAGATTTGAGACTCAAGAACTGTTCATTTTCCTGATCTAAAGATCATTTGAGAATTGATCATCTTCCACAAAATCTCAAAGTCTCAAAACTACACTTTTAAGGGACTCTGAAGGTGAATAATTCCCCCTATAACCACATCTTTGGGCAAAAATGGGTTATGTTGCATTTGCCTTTTGCTCCTCAGATACAATGAACTTCTGGGGCAACTCTACTGTATTGGCTTTCCTGAGTTGTTATTTTCAGCTGCTTTGTGTTTCAGCCCAGATTATTCTCATGTAACTTGTGGGTCCAAAGTGAAACATTGGCAGAATATCTGTAGGTGTTGTAAAACCACGTTGTTTGGATCACCAAATGCCCAGAGATGCGTATGCTTAGCAGAGGACAGGAATAAAAAACAACTAGAGACCTTCCTCACTGTTTCCTAAACAGAGTGCTGACTTGAAGGAGGCTTGGAGAGCTTTTCCATTTCATTTCAGTCAGTGGGTTGAGGTGGCATGGGTAACAGATGATCAAGGTGTCATTTCCCTGTTTCTCTGGTCACACTGGTAGATATTTCTTCACTTTTGTTCTACTTTAATATGAAGAACATTGGTGTTACAGAACAAGACCAGACTTCTAACCTTGGGGCTTCCAGGGTCAAGGTGCTCAGGGCCTGTGAAATTATCACAAGCTGAGCTAAAGTTTTCATCCATCACAGGAAGCAACCAGTGAGTAAGAAGTTAAAAAGGACCTTTGTCTGAGAGACAAGATGGTCTCAGTAAGGGTCAGCTTCTATAGTCTGTTGTCTCTGCAGGAGATGCATGCCTGAGAGGAAGAATATAATATATAACCATTGACACATCACATATCTGACATGCAAAACTAGATCTGAAATGTATTTTTAATGTAGCCCAATGTTTTTCTAAAAAGCCAAAGGGTATTAACACCTGGTTTTCATAAAAGTGGTTTGGTATCTGAGTTCCACTGAAAATAGTTTGATTAAATAACTCATACACTGAAGGAGATATCATTGAAATAAACCCTGAACTATTTTATCACAATATTAATTTGTAAGATTTTATTTTGTTATCATCTCCTTTTTGTTAAGCTTTATATCCATATGGCACTTAGTAATTGCAAAGAGCTCAAAAAAAGAAATGAAGCAGCTGATGGGCAATTATTGTCTTATGACAAATTTTGATCACTTTTCTTTTTTCCTTGCTTCTTGTGGGGGTGATGATGAGGTTGATAGAGCAGCTACACCACATAGCAACTATACCACTTCTACACTTCCTTTGCAAGGATTTTGGTCAACTGATTCATGAACTTGTAGGTTACAGTTGTTATGCAGACCTGTTGCACAGCTGCTCCTTCTGCATCCATGCCTCTTACAGGAGAGCAGTGTGAAGCATATGGCTTTAATTTGGAGTGAAGGTTTTTGCCTGAGCCCTCTGCATTTTATTTTGCCTGCAGGGGAAAAGAAAACAAGCAGAAAAAGTCCAGAAACATTTGCGTTTTCAATTAATTTCTTTTTCGTTCACTTTGCATGTTAAGTGCTGTGAGATCTGTCCTGATGGCTTGCAGTTCTCTCAGCTACAGACATCCCCAGCTTGCCACTTCATCAAGGTGCAAGGCTCTTGGTGAAAATTGGATGTTCTTGCATTAAGCAGAGAAACCCATCTAAACCTGATATTAAGCAAAGACTTGTTCATGGGCCTTTGTACCATCATGTGGGAGGAGCTGCGGCTCTCTGAGAACAATTCAGAACCTTCAGCCTTGCAGGGGCAGTACCTGTCCAGGTGCTTCTTTGTTTGTAGCTGCTAAAGGAGGTACTACAGGAAAGCAGCTCTGCTCTGCCTTGTCCCTCGAGTGGGATGTGGGCATTCATTTATTGGGAAACTCAAAGTAAAAAGAGACCAAATAGGACTATCACAGGTGAAACTAGTGAAAGAGGAGGACCATTTTTGTTTGCAAAACTTTGGTGGCCAAATCTGTCTTCATTCTTTCATCTCACCATAAAAATTGGGCTATGATTGTTAAACAAACCAGTAAAACTTGTCAGCAATTTTCAAATACATGCCACAGCATCTAAAAATTTTATTGGTCTTTGCAACTTTTTGATCTACATTTTCTCATGTCTGTGATTCCAATATGTTGAGAAAAGCAGGGTGAATCTGTAAGTTACGCAGTTACTGCAAAGTTGGCACACATTTTCTCAGAGAAATACTTGCAGAATATGCTGAGTTGGAAGGAACCCACAACGATCATTGAGTCCAAACCTTAGCCCTGGACAGGACCATCCCCAAGAGTCACACCATGTGCCTGAGATATCATCCAAACGCTTCTTGAGCTCTGGCAGGCTTGGTGCTGTGACCAGATCTCTGGAGAGCCTGTTCCAGCACCTGACCACCCTCTGGGTGAAGAATCTTCTTCTAATATCCAACCTGAACCTCCAGGACATTCCCTTGGGTTCTGTCGCTGGTCACCACAGAGAAGAGATCAGTGCCTGCCCCTCTTCTTCCCCTCATGAGGAAGTTGTAGACTGCAGTGAGGTCTCCCCTCAGTCTTCTCTTCTGTACCTTGCTTATGGGAATAATTGAAAGTGATTAACATGTATGGGAAGTAAAGTTCCACCAAGAAATGTAATTAGTTGTATTGTTGTTATATTGTTTATAGCTTGAATTACAAGTGCTAAACCATAAAGCATATGTTAAAATGTATCTTAATATTTAGTAATTAAAGTGTTGTGTAATTGTGGTTTAAAATTAAATGTGCATCCAATAATATCTACACATAAGTTACTTCTTAAATACATACTACTAAAAATAATTGTTGGGTCACTGTGTTCAAGCCGTGATTCGGGAACCACGTCACAGCTTCTTACTTCTGTTATCCCTTGCACAATGTAGTCAGGGATTTATTTTCAGAAGCAGTTTGCTTTAATTGATGGTAAATTGAGAAACTTTCCCAACTCCAAGCTTATAATAATTTTATGAAATTTAACAGAAAGTGAGAATTTCAAGTTGATGGAGTCAATTTTATATTTAGTTTACAGAAAATAAGAAGTTTCTGGTACAACGCCTCCTTTGAATTTTTCTGCCAGATTTTGTGGGTTTACAATTATTTTGCTATAAGAAGAATGTTTTTCCTTGTCATTGCCTGCATGAAAGACCCACACAGGAGAAAAGATATACTGTGCCCCTGTGCCTATCTGAGTGCTGTGGCCAACCCCTGCAGACCTTATTACAGCATCAAACTGTCTGCATGTAGAGGAACAGAAAGGGTGGTCCTTGGATGCGGGGTGACATGTGAAACTAGCTGTGTCCATCACTGTAAGATACACATGACAACTACGCATTTCGGAATCACAAGAAGAATTGTTAAATCTAAGCTTTCAAAATTGTCAATTAGGTATTCAGTATCATGAGATTTAAAAAAAAAAAAAAAAAAAGAAGATTTTTGTTTGCTTCTATATTCCTAGACCCTAGGCTTTGCATTTTCAGCTGTTTCTTTGCAACCCCATAACTAGAAATGTAGCTTTTTTGTTTTTAGTTAAATAATATTTTTAAGAGAAAAAACCAAATAACATGGGAATTGTGACAAAATTCTGAGAATCAGTAGCGGTATTTCCAGCTTACAGCACTCATACTGCTGTAAAATACAAACAGGGGAGTGTAATAATTAGGAGAAAGAAAGTACCTTCATTGTCTTTAGCAGATGATAAACTATTCATTATGGTCTTTGTTGGCTAAAATATTGAATATATATATTGATAATTTGCACAAAGGTGCAGATAAAAATGTGTGGGTGTGTGTATTTTTATGCAGCTTAGTTAAAATGAGAGCCCTTAAAATACACTATTCAAATTACTTCATCTACTGTAGAGTCCTAATTCTATCAAAATCTGACAATTTTGTCCATTTGAAATAATTTTAGGTCCATCATTTTGAGATAGTCTCTGCAATATGCTGCCACTTCATTTTGCTGTATTGTGCCAAGTACGGCGAGGACCTGACCCTGACTGGAGCTGATAGGTGCCATAATAATGATGATAGACGGGTACCTGCTGAACTACCTGTGAGTCTCTGAGGCTGCATCAGTATTCTGGCACAGGCAAAATGCAATTTGGGAACCTTAATGACTGAGCTGTGAACCTGTCATTAGTTTTTCATTAATTTAATTTCCTGAAGTCTCAGACTGAGTGGTTTGTTGTATTTAGCTTTTTATATATACTTATACAAATATATCTACTTATTTTTTAAATTTAGTTTGCCTTGAGAATTAATGAGTTGGTACTGTGGATATGCAACTCTTAATTCTCCTGGCTGACATATTAAATCAGAATACCTCTACTAATGTGTGGCAGAGATAATACAAGATCTGTGATGGCTGTTGGATGCATGGGAGAGAGCTGGAAGTAGATGAGAAGCAAAACACCTCAATGTCCAAGGCTTTGTGAGCACTTTACTAAAAAAAAAACCAACAAAGCAGCACTCTTTAAATGTTGAACTTCATTAGGGAGAGCAGTATGGGATTCTTCTTATAGGTTTATGAGGATTTGGGGTTTATGTCTGGTCTTTGGACAAGCTGTCTCAGGTAGAGTTACCTGTTTTAGGTCTCATCTTTTTCTGTGTTGTACTCTTACATTAGCACCTCTTTGAGTCAGGTCTGGCTTAGGTGTGCACGCTCAGAAAAACAAGTCTGAAAGTAAAAACAGAATCTTAATTCCCTTTGGTTATTTATTTCCACTATTCTTTGTTGTGCTTCTTGGAAAAATGCTTGTTCATCTGAAAAAGATCAAACAGGGTATGAGGGTGGGCAGGAGAGCTAGTGGAGACACAACGGTGGGTTGTTTAAAAAGGGCTGCCCCTGTTTTGGGCAGGACTAGAGTCTCTAGCCTTGATGCAGATTTCTTTTAGTATTCCTGTTACTACCATGGGCACACAAAGTTGGTACATGCTCATGAAATTGGTTCCTAGCATGAAGCAGTGAAGTCACTGCTGGTATTTAGAAGTTGAATTTCTTCAGTGATAGTGATTAAAGGAAATAATACAAATTCAGGACACTTAGACATTGACTGGCTAGTCGTCTGTATTTGTATTTGTATCATCTGTATTGATCACTCATGAAGAGTGATCTCAACAGGGAGCAGCAGGGATGGAGAATCCCTTGGGTGAGCAGATTCATCACTAGTGGCTATAAGTAAATGACAAAACTAACATGTAACTCAACAAAACAGTCAAATGTGATGGTGTGATTAACCTGAGGTAATTTGAGACATTTGGGAAGATTAACTTAGTCTGGGAGAGATACGAGGAAGAGTTGTTGGTACACTCAGAGCAGTGGACAATGTATTTTACTAGAAACAATGAAGAACCTGCGGACTTGCCGTGACGTGGTGCCCACATGGAGATGTCCTACCTATCATAAGCACCAGAATCAATATAGCCATATAGAGTACACACGCTCCAGGCTTATCAGTCTTAATAAGAGCTGTGTAATCTGCTCTTGCTCTTACATTAACTTTGGTAGCTGTATCTAGAAAGAGAAGGTTCAGGATCTATTCAGTATTTGCTGCAGAAACAGTTTTAAAAGCCTGGCTTGTTTAGCTTAGTAAAGGAAAGCTTAGAGGGATTGGTAGCACTCAGCAAATACATCAGGAGAATAAACAGCAGGGAGGGAGAGCTATATAAGCCAAAGAACAATGTTGGCACGGGAATAAATGGATTAAAACTGGCATGAATAAATTTAGTGTGGAATTAGGTTTCTCACCACTGGATTAGGAAGTCCTGTTTGGGAACAGGACTGGGGCAAAGCTGTTGCCCAGCATGACTCACACATGGCAAGAGTTATGTGAGTAATTGGCTGAGAGTGTCAGTACTTGGTGTGACCCAGGAGTTCATGTTCCTCTGAAAGCAAGCACGTGCAAGTACATGTTTTTAGCCACAAACAGTTGGACCCATTTTGGATTAATTTTTCTGGACTTGGTTCCTCTCTGACTCCAGGCTCATGCCACTGGAAGCACCGAGTTTGAACCAAAACCAGGTCAAACCTCTAAACAGCAGTGTTTGCAAACAACCTTTTCTGTCCTTCTTGCTTGTTTTTGGAAACAGTGGAATCATTTTTGCTAATGCTTTTTGAAATGCCCAAGTTTCAGCTTGAGGTAGAAAGCAACAGGTATCGCAGATCTTGTGGTGAGGGTTTGCAACAGTAAGGAAATTAAATGATTGATTGAGAAAAAAATACTGAAATATCCAGTATGTGTCACTGCTTGCTGTAGGGTACAGCTTCTTGATCACATTTGGCTTTTACTGATATATAAAACAAGTGTGTGTGTATTTGTGTGTGTACGCACATATATATATATATTTTTATGCATATACTGCCCTTTCTAACACAGAGCAGATAAACATTTTAGGCCACTCTTGGCCTAAATAAATAAGCTGACAAGTGTACACTGACAGCATTGTTTCACTTACTAACGTTTATTGTTATTATCCATTTGCGTTGCAGTAGCAATCACGTAGTAGTGCCTTTTCCTGAAGAGCTTACAGTCTGGAAGGATGCTCTAACAGAAAGAGACAGAGGAATATTGAACAATTACCACACAGTTCATAGCATCATAACTGCATGTCCTTTTTCATTTTTTGGTGATTTAGTTTAAATGCCATGTCGGCATCCCCTTCCTCAGTCATCCACGGCCGCCTTAGCCATGCTGCTAGGCAAGAGGAGAGGACGGCAACAACGAGCACTGGCCACTTCCAGAATATGCAAAACTTCTTGTTTTGCATATTCATCCCTCCTTGTTACCTTGCTCTAAATAACATGCTCAGGCTCATTACATTTGCTTCCTCTTAATCATTTGCTAATGTGATATCTCTGACTGCATTCAGTTCAGTCCGTGGTCTCAGTCTAGCTATATATGCCCTTCCTCATTTCTTTCCAAGAAGAGGAGGGCAGTGTTTCATGGACTGGAATGTTACACTGAGTAGTTAATTGCAGGCACCACCTATCATCACTTTTCATCTCTTTGTACAATTCATATTAATTTTCTAGCTTGACAACAAAGTTGGAACATTGATTAAAAATAAATATTGGCCATGGGTAAAAGTTAGGACTACTTGGAAATATGTGTTTGTATCCTATGGGACTTGGAGGTAAAAGGCATTTCTGCATTTCTTTGCAGAGACTTTTCTAGAGTTCCGTCATGTCATTAGTTTTATATTTTTATAATTTCTTTGCATTGTTTTAAAATCCATGCACTACACAGTGAACATGCAGGTTTCTGCCTGAAGAGGTTTCTGCTCTTTAGCAGTTGTTCTCGTACTTCCATGTACTTTTTCTCTTGTTTCTCAATTTATATAACTTTGTCTTTTATTCATTTTGGTTTTGCTTTTATTTTGTATGTCTGAATTGAGTTCTATTTGTCAATATTTCTTTGGTAGTATGATGAGAATTGAACTTGCTATTTTAAGTGCAATTAACATAATTCGCTCAAGGTGAACTTCAACACCTTTGTTCTTCTGTGCAGGATTTTGATCAATGCAACCAAAATGGTACCAAATTTTTATTTTCTAAAGTTTCTTTGAATTTGGTATCTGCTAATGTTCATGTATCCTCAAAGTATTTTACTGCTCTCAATTTTCCTTTCCCTAGTGGTACTGAACGTAGTAGATGTGAATGTAGATTAATTCCTCCCAACACCCCCCCAAACAATGTTATCTCACAGTGTTCCAAATTAAATCTATCTGTGTTGTGGCCCTTGTTGCATAGGATAACAAATGGGATTGTCATAATGATCCCTTTTGTGCTATAGGTCTGTGAATTTTGAAAGCTTGTTTTATATTTCTTTTACGCCTTACTTCTCTTGGCAGTTTCTCCCACTTTATTGTCACCTGAAAATTTAATTAATTCCAGATCATTAATGAAGATATTAAATAAAACCGTATTTGGTATCTGTCCCTGTATCTGACAAGAAACTTCCGATTCAATAAATTTCTTTTTTATTATTATCCTTTCCTGCATAGTTTCAACAGTTTGAAATTCTGCTAGACAGTATAACTTATCAGTTTATTTTTCATTTCAAATTCCTGCTAGGAAAGGAAAAAAGCCAAAGCACAGGACCGTGTTCAAAGTATACATCAGTCATCCTTTCAGTTGTTTGCAGATAAACTTCAACCCTTGAGTCTCTCAAAGCTGATGGGCCATGTCTCTGTGCCACCATCTCCTTAAAAATGTGTAGTGCACATTGTTAATCCTGACAATTAATTTCAGGACCCAGGATGACTGGTTTTCCTGAGTTTCTTGACTAGCTATTTATTTCCTCATTGGTAGCAGAAACTTTGCAGAAGTTACATTTCCACTGAGGTGTTTGCTGTCTGAACCATCTCATATTCATCAGAGCTCTTCCAGACTCTGGGGAAATTCATCAATGGTAGCAGGAGACATATCTTCTGTCCTGAACCTCTTAAATACCTGACAGTGCACATGTTTGCCTTACCACAATTTCTCTGATGTAAACTATTTCAGTCCATCTCTTTTTTTGGCATTCTAAGGTGAATTCCTGAGGTGCTGGTTCATGTGCTGTCCTGCTGCATCAATAAAAAGTCATGTCTGCTCTTTTCCTGGACATTCCTTTTCTTTGCCTTCTTAATCTTATAAAATCTGCTATGAATGAGCATCTTGCTTTTTATTTTATTTAATCAACCTGTTTCTGGTTCTTACCAGCAGATGCCTCTTTTTACTGTGTTGCATCAGGACAGAAAAATTAAATTTCTAGGACATTATTTTATGTGGATGTGGTCATTGCATCTGGCTATGCATTGAACTGGCTGGAGAGTAAAGCAACTAAGTACACTGGTTGTGGTTTGGGTTTTTTCCCTTCAGGTATAGTATGAAAAAATCCTGGTATTTTATTTAACTTTGTAGATTGTTACCTCTCTAGCTTGGCTTGGAGAACAGCATAATATTAAAGATTTTACAACATATAACATCATCACAGTCTAAACGTTTGCAGTTCTTTTCAAATATATATAGGAACACTAATGAAGAACAGTAGGAGTTGCTTATAACTTTTATATTTGCTTATACAATGAAAGATGTGGGAATATCAAACATATTATGCACTTACAAGTTTTGTGGTGAATTTAGATTATTTAATCTGAAATATTAAGTTGTTTTAAATTCTACCATTTGTTTTGTTTTAACGGAAAAAAAAATTTTAAGGGAAGTTGTCTTACTGTTATTTCATACTTTTTGCCATTTCTGTGACATGATATTTTGCTGATAAGACTATATAAGTGTATTGTGTTACTGTTTTTTAAATGTTAAGTATGGTGAGAAGTGTATGTATGGCTTTTGTGTGGAACAGTAGAGATTTTATTAGTCTTTAACACCCAGTTTAGTGGATCAATCAGAGGAATGCAAGTTAATAATATATTAGGCATTGCAAATACAGTTGGAGTAAAAGGAACCCAAATATACTGTGGCGAAGGGAGCTCTCAAACTGTGGCAGTATAAGAAGCAGCTGGAATTCACATTTTACCCTAGAACTTTCCTTTTTTTAATCTAGTGAAGATGTGTTACATAGCTCTTTCAGTATATTAGTGAAGTATTTTAATATTAATAATAGCATGACTACCAATGTTTAAATGTTAAAATAGTCCTATTTAAGGGCTCTGATTGAATGTGATATGAAATAAAAATACATGAGTAGATTTTACATATAATTGAGAAAATTTTGCTTTTAACACTGCAGAACTGAACTGAGATTTTAATGCAATGTATCAAAGAGCAGGAGTAAAATTTTCTCATAAATATATGGAAAAAAAAATTTAGTTATTTTTTTCTTTTCCCTTTTCAAGGCAAATTAATTGTAATAGTAATTCTCAGTGTCCTGTAATACCTGTATAGAAAGAGCATGAGGTTTTTCCCTTAAATAAGGCCGAGGCATTTTATTTGCTTGTCGATATCTGGATTATATTTTGTCCTAGAGTGGCTCTAGACATCTGACAGGAGTATTATATCTTCAAAAAAATTCAGAACAAAATAACAACATAAAACCCCAGCCACCCCCCTCTCAGTCCCTACCCTGGCGGGCACATAACTGCCAGCCTTTTACAAGGTGTTAAAGTACAGTGATTATATTATCGCAGACTCTGAAAAAAAAATTTAAAAAATGGCATTGTTAATTTAACCCTCAGTAATCTTATTTCACTTCACCACCATTGCAGCCTACAGCCCCAGCAGATTTTTTTTTCTTAAACCAGCTGTTGAAAATAATCTAGTTTAAAGAGTTCAGGGCTGAACGTGAGAGATTCATCATTATATATTTACTGTCTGAGGCTGATATAGCTGTAAGGTTTTTCAGATGCCATTGATCTATTGCGCATGTTCCCTCCCTGGGTTGCAGGACGTGCTTCTATTTGCATAAGGCCCTGGGCAAGGTTCTTTCTTGCATTGATTGGCCTGTCCAAGGGAGCCTGATGTGCTCCTGCATTGATCACCCTGTCTTTTCTTGGAAGGCAGTGTTATGCCCAGTTCATCTCAAACATTCTAGGGAGAAGGGGAACTCTACTGCAGATGTCTCAATTTTATTCAGATGTTCCTTTGAGTATAGGCCT
>JAWMRA010000090.1:2358066-2374328 GCA_035584735.1 Pseudotriccus pelzelni | reverse complement strand
TGGCCTTTGTCCGGAAATTCATCTGGACAAACTATTTCCAATCCCCAAGGAGGGGGACTTTTGCAAACCCATGACAGTGTGGTTGCTTGGTTAATTCAAAATGTGCATTCTTCATTCAGCCATGTGTGATTTAATGCATCAGTCCAGAAACTTCTGAGCACACAGAGTTTATATCACTGTTGATATCAGTGGGACATGAGAATTCTGAGTGCCTTTCTAGGAGATGTCTAGCATCTTTCTGTGTTTGACCATTAGTTCTCCGACTGCACTAAGAGGCCCAGGCAGCCCTCTCTGCTCCTTTACTGAAACTTCACCAAAATCAGAGCCAAATGGAAGAGCTGGCTTTATAGCATCTGATGGGAAGAAGAGACAGTCCATGACAGATGGCACTAATTTATTGGAAGTGGCCCTTGCCATGGCTTGGTAGAGCCTTTACTCAAATCCCTGCTTGCCAATTCCAGTTACTTTCTTTATGTGTTATAACTCATATCTACTTCAATTTCAGGATAATGGATGATGGTATTAGATATAGATAACAGTATGTGTTGTTGTGTTTAAAGATGGGTGGGACATCTCAGGTCATCAGCAAGTTGCCGTACGAGAAGTGATATAAGTGCTTAGTTATGGTATTGTAAGTACCAAATGCTAACAACTATATCCTTCTTATTTATGGTTTTTGTAGTGAATTGGTGGTAGTGTGTATTTTATTTACTGATCAAGTTCTGTCTTGCGCATTTTGAAATAAATTTTCCACACATTCGGTGGTGAGGAAAAGAAACTTGAAATTTTTTCAGCTGACATCAGCAAGAAACAAGAATCCCCACATTATTTTTTAAATCTCACCATTTTTGATTCATCCTTATTGTTACCTTGTGAATTTTGGTAAAAATGCATTAGCCAAAGCTAGAGATTAAGCTCAGAATCCTCATTTGGGATCAATGTGCAGATCTCCTCACCCAGGTCTGCTGTGGTTGTCCTGCACTTGAATGGGCAAAAAGGAGATAGAGCATCATGGATGTCTACATAATGAAATGAGAACCATCTGCTTCACTTGGTAATATCAGATAATAGATTGTTTCATGCAATTAATTATTCACTAGTAACTACACTAACAGCTAGACACTGAAGTCAAATCTTATAGAAAACATTCTAAATTTGTCTCCTTGTTGTGATAGACAGAATTAATATGCAAATAAATGAACAGTGTGAATATTTTGTACTCTGTCCCAGGCAATACTTGGAATTAATCTATAGGGTCTTGGAGTGTGGCTTATGAGATGCAGAGCTTTTCACCTCTGTCTGGAGCACTCAGCCCACAGCAGAGCTGGGACTGCTTCTGTCTGGTGTTGGCAAAATTATATACAAAATGTGAAATTAATTTGTTTCATTCAGGCAAGGCCACAACTTCAGAGCTCATAGTCTTACCCATGAACATGTGTGGAGACAGACCGGTGGCTATTTAACTGCTTCAGCCTCTGCAGATCCCTTTGCTGACCACCAAAGGCTGTATAGGAGGAATTTGCACGTTCCTGCAAGTTGACAACCTTAAACTGCAAAAAAAAAAAGATGCATTTGTTTTAATGTGCTATGGATATGTTAATTCCTGCAAATTCTACCTCAGGGGCTCTCTTTCAGCAGAGAGGCAGGACAAGCAGCAGAGAGCAGCATCACTTCAAACCCCTGCAGCTGAGTCTGCAGGAAGCTTGTGTGCTGGAGCCCTGAAATATGCTCCCCAGCCTGGAGCAGTTTTCAGAGCATGTGTAGACATATTGTCAGAGTACATAGAAAAGCTTGTTCTGAGAGTGCCTGTTCTGCCTGTGCTTGGAGAACAAGGTATTTCAATTTCTAGGATTATAAATCGATACTTAGTTTTTACAGTGCAGACACAGTAGAATACCATTTGCTATGTTACCAATCCCTTTGAATTTCTTTTGTTATTAGATTCATAACTGTTTGCTTATTTAATTTATTGGTCTTTGGGCCTTGGGGATTTGATTTAAAGGTGGTTGAAGACTCAAAGTTGAACAGTCTCTAGACTAGATGGTGTCAACGTAGAACTTCTCTGTCATCCAGCTCTCTGTCTACAGAAGGGGTCTCTATCTAGTTTGGGAAATTTTTTACCCTTTGCCTAACTCTAACCCTAACCCAAAACAATACATAGTTAGGGGCAGTTTTCTTTCTTGGTCTCTCCCCAGATCTCATGGTGCAGACAAAAGCACTGCCTGATGCAGGTGTTTGACAACAAACACTTAATGTCCTGCAGCGGTAAAATAGGTTCTTTAGTTGGATCGGGTCATTCAGAGGCACAGCAGAGCTGAGGTTGTCTTTCCTCTTCCAAGATGCACTTCTTGGTAGCGCTCGTTTGCTTGCACTTTTTAAATATGTCAGAGTGGGCAATCAATTGTAACAAACATCAAAGCTTAATGGGACTGCAGAGCACTGCCAGGACAGCAGAAGCAAAGACATGGGGTCAGTGCTCACAGGTTTTTCCAGAGGATTGTAAAGTGGTTGGTGGCACAGGGCTTTTCATCATTGCACTGGAAAAGCTTCAGCCTGTGGAATCCATGAAGTATTCTTGCAGTGATATCTTAAGAGGATTTAGATCCTGGAGCTGTACCTTGGTGGTGGATGCTATCTTAAATGCTGCACAGGTACCACATCTCATTTGCTTAAATGTGTGGTCCAGCATGCCTCATTCCCTTGGTTATTCCACCTTCAGGTAATTTTTCCCCCCTGACCACATGAGCCAGGTTGAGCTGTGGAGTTGGTGAGTTGGATGTCCACAGGAAGAGAGTTGTGATTTACATACAAAAGAAAAATTGCATGATCTATTAGTATAATAATTTTTTTCTTTCCCTAAAGCTGTCTGCCCACTGTTATCATCTCAGGTCAATCCAAGATGTAATATAAAAAGCACAAAGAAAACAAACCTTCTCAAATCAGAAAGGTCAGGAGGAAATCCAGTCTGACCAAGGGAATGTATCTTAAGCTGCTATAATATTGAATCATGGTAATGCAAGCCTGGAAGGGGCCTCAGGTGATGTATCTCTCTACCGGGCACCAGAATGGTAAAGCTATAGCTCCACCGTTGGGTGCTTGTTTATACACAGGCATGTATATAGGGTCTGTCTGTATGAGTGGAGTGATGGAGATGTCTGGGTGGTACAGCGGATTCCATATGCTGTTACAGTCTTGTCGGGACAGAGGCCTTAAGAACCCATCTGTGATGTCTCCTTGCAGTAGTCCATTTAATTTCTGTTTTCCAAATATTTCTATGTAGTTTACCCTGCCTTTCTGCACACCAAGGCAAAAGGAGGACTTGCTTTGGCCCAAAGGTCACAAAAGACAACAACAACCATGTGTGCCACCCACAGCAAATAACTGTTTGAACAGCCTAACTGAGTCACTAGTATTGGTGCCTTCTGGAAACAAACCTTCTCATCCTTTGGAGGTACTGCATCATAGCTTTTGGGAGCAAGGTTATCTGAAGATATCCCCTAATTTCTCTGTGCTTTGCTTCCCTGTCCCTAAAGCAGAGGTGCTGCTTCTCTCCTTGGGTAATAAATGTAATCCAGGTGGTGAAACATTCAGACTGTATGGCAATGAAGAAATATACATGCCCAAGGTAGAAATACCCAGAGTGTAGAAAATGTCTTTATTTTCTGTGAGATGTTTATTTTGGAAGGAGGAACCACATTAAGAAGATGGCTTTAGCAAAATCATGGCCAGCTGCTGTGGAAAAATCAGCTGAAGTTTAATGAATAGTGATTAAAAAGAGTGATATCAAATTCATGTCGCTGCTGGTGGCAGGAGCTCATGAGACATGAGGATTTAGAAGGGAAAATGCTTAAAAAATATATCTAACCCTGCCCATGCTGGTATTGTACATATGATATAGTAGAACCAGAACATCAAAAGTGATTGAAAGTGTATTTGAAGATGTGTTACTTTTGACAGACCTTAATTTTTACAAGTGAGAAACTGCATAAGTATTAACTACTATGATCATTTATGGCAAACAAGTAAACCATGCAATACCCTTTGAAACAGTAAAATAGAAAAAAATTTAAAATCTATAATTTTAATCAAAAGTTTGTTTCAGTCATTGAAATTCTGTTATTGCTGCTTACAAACATTAAAGTCAATCAAAACATCAGTAGCCTGCAAGATCAATATTTTTAATATGTTTACATCACTGCAGTGCTGCAGATTTTTGGCTAATGGATCTCACACATATTGATTTCCATGGGAAATGTTAGCCTGATACTGAAATAATTTAAAAAATAAAAGGCAGGGATTATTGGTTGGAATTTTGAAGGAGATATAAGTATAAAAATTGGTTATTGACTGAATTGCTTGGGGTGAATGAACCTTTGGCACTTGCAATAAACTTGTAGCACAGAGTCATTACTGAATACTACGTTAGTCCCTTAAACCTAAAATCAGTCAATATCCTATTATAACAATGCAAATTGTGGTGAAATAGCATACCCAGTCATTCTCAAAGTAGCAGGATATTCATAAGCATCTACATAGATATATCGATGGATGTATTAAGCCAGACCTGGGATATGCACAACAGCTGATTTTGAAGTTAATTTTAATATATTGAGTTTATCTTGATATTAATGCCAAAGAGTTGATTGGAACTAGTTGTTTAAAATAAGTTTAATGACTTTATGGATACCGAAATTATTAAAAATCCAGTAAAATATCATATAAAAACGTATAAACAAGTATAAACAATTCAAATGTATAAATAATTCAGTGTTGTCTATACATTGTATAAATGTATAGACAAGTATATTCAAAAGTCTGTGTTCTGGAAAAATGCAGGTGATTTTTTTTTCTATTTATTCTGTGTTTTGAGAGAGAGATCTGGAAACTGCAAGCAGATTAGCCTTAACCTGTACAGATGTCCTGAAAACAGGCCATCCTCACCCATGCCCCACTGCTGTTCTGTCAGGCTTCTGCTGTTCTTGTTCATTCCCTTATTCCATAAGTATTATGATTTTGCTTACTTAGCATGATTCTTCTCTTTTTTAAGAGATGATTCTGCATGCACGGGGTGTCATGCCTCTCTGATATCTGGTGAAATAAATGAGTTCTCCATTCCAAAAGAGACTCTGCATTCCCAGGCATGGACTGAATGAGTTTACCACAAGAAGGGCAAAGCCTTACTGGTTAGAAGAGAAATTTTTATTCACAGTTAAATGAAAAACGCCTAAGTAAAGAGTTGCTTTTTGCTTCCTGCTTTAAAAAACCTCCAAGCCTGTGTGTTGGCCTAGGCTGGAGACCAGTAGCTAAAAGTGGGTACTGCAATACACAGGTTGTTCAGTGAAATTTATTTTCACCTGAGCTGTATAAATATTTAAGAAGCATATACTAAAACAGTAATGATAATTCAGTGCCTGTGATAGTATAGGAAAGAGAAATTGTGTACATGTTTTATTATTACATGAACATTATTATTTAAACTTTCTCTGATAATTTTTTTTTCTAATTTGTTGCTTTGCCCATACTGACCAAAGCCAGAGTGGACTAAGTTTCAGTGATCTTTTTGGTCAAAATATTAGAAAACATGCCATGTACAGAGCTCAGCAGAAACCTGGTAGTGGCAGGATCAGTAATTGGTGTCTCACTTTAACTGCAGATGTCTGACAACAGGCAGGTTACTGTATCCTGCTTGAGTCCCGATGGACTGACACCTTTTGGGAATAACTACTAATGAAGTCTAAAATTTCTCAGTAAACTTGTTAATGGAGTCCTGTCATTGGCAAGGTAGCTCTGTAGTTACTCTTCAAGTCATGTAATTCCTCAATAATTAACATCCTCAAAATTGCTCAAACTACTCATTGAGGACAAAGAGATGCAATCTCTGGTGGTAGCAGCCCAGCCACAAGCAGATGCCATGGGCAGCAACCTGCCCATCCCTGCACTGCATGTGACCCTGCACCACTGTGTAGTTTCAGGCTTGGGTTGATGGTGGAGCATCCTCCTTCTAATATTACCTTGACTGGAATGGATTTCTTCTTTCTGGTCTTTTTCAAAGTTCTAGGGGTTTATTTAAGTAAATACTAAAACAATTTTTCAGAATAAAGCTTTCCATATTTACCTGTTCTGCACTGCAGGTCTGATGTGTATCTCTGTTCTGTAATTATTAAAAGACAAGTGGAAAGATGAAGAATGTTTCCTAAGAACAAAGAACTAAGAGAAGATAAAATCTTCATTTCTAAAAATCATTCTTATCTTAGATTGAAACTTGTTAAAGTAATTAATAAAAGATATTTTACCTTTCTTATCAAATGCAGAGACTGAATATATGCAGGAATGGGTAGTGAAAAAGGTACAGACAACTTCCGGTATTTAAAATTTCATGTTTTCTTAAAGAGGAAAATAAAAATATTTTAAAAAGACATAAAAATAGTAGTGTGTTCCCCCCACTTGTTTTTGTGGATTTTCCAATCCTTTTCAATTCCAAGCATAGAAAAATGTAACAGTTTGAGCTTTAGGACATTTCCTGAAGAGAGCAAACTAAGCCAAAAAATACAACAGTGCATCAATTTTTTTTCCAAAACCTGTTTAATGAAGTGTAGCTTTTATAAACTGTAGAAGTTGTATTTTTAAAGAGGAAAAAAATAAATAATCTTATGTGGTACCATAGGAAAAGTTTGAAAGAGCCAGAAAAAAGGAGAATGAAATATGCTTGGTAATTAAAGTCACCTTCATGAATGAAGTAGGACAGAAAATCAGTAAGGTGCAGCAAGGGTCTTGTGGCAGGATCATGAGAGAGTATGGAAACCAGTGGTAACTTGAAGGGACTTATAGCAGGACCCTAAAAACACAAAGATGAAGAACTTTTTCCTGTAAGCAATGTTCTTTCCCATGCATGCACTTTTTTTGCTGTCCATTCCCCTGATCCCCTCAGGGTAGTAATGCCAGCAGGACAGAGGTGACCTTGCAATGTTGTAGAGATGTTTGCCGTAGAAAACAGTGTTGTGTGCTGACTCTGTCAGCCAATGCAAGTTCATTGTCCCTATGGTAGTGAAATGCCTACAATTATTTTCATAATCTCCCTCTGTAAAATGAAAGTAATGGGGTTTTTGTGATAGTTGTTGGGTATTTTTAATGCTGTGGTTCCAAAATGTAAATATTTTTTAAGATGATCATTCCAAAGCACACAACCCGAATACCTACGCTGGGAGAGTCATCTGTTTTCCTGGGAAACGTTCCTAAGAAAAGCATAGGCTAAGCATCAGTGCTGGGGGTCTTCAGGTTGGTGTTTCACACCCCAGAAAAGCTTCCTGAGATTGGCTGTAACTCAGGCAGTGCATGTGGACATGATTTATGGTTATGTCCCTTGGTTTCTCCAAACGCCAGTATTTTACACTCTGCTCAATCTTCACACTAGATGGTCCAGGAGATCATGTTGCTCAAGTTCCTGTGCCTGGAAAATTTTCTACATCTAAGTCGGAGGTATTAAGCACCTTAACATCACTTTGGCGTCTTTTGATTCAGAATAAAGAGGCCAGAGTAGGAAATCAGCTCACCTTATGAACTGAGCTTAAACACAAGTAAGCTCTCAGGGAGGTGATGAGAGCACAGTCCTGCATCCTGGACTGTTGATGTAGTCTGGCCACGAAGCCATAAGCACAGGTTCCAACTCACTGAGCTGAGTTTATAACCCCTAAATTATCAGGGCTTTAGCTGCATAACTTGCCTTGATTTCACTGGGCATTGTGGAGCTAAAATTTTCAGCAATGCTGTACAGATTTAGGAGATATTCTCTTGGAAATGTTAAAAGCATCACTTTTTTTTCCTTTGTTTTCTGAGTTGTGTAATTGTATGCAGAACTGATCATAATAGAGGAGGACATTTTGATAACCTGATAATTCAGTTATAATGATAATATAGGATGCAGTGACTTCAGAAACACAAAATAAATTACATAAACCCTGTAGAATTCCTAAAACTTTTTTTTCACAGACAAGCAGAGCTCAGTTCCTTTTTCCTAGAGCAGAATTTCCTCAGCATGGTTTCAAATAAGTATCTTAAATTTGTAATCTTCTTGTATATACTACATAAAATCCGTGTACTCAGGTATGCTCTGTGTATGCCTACATGCATACACTTACTGAACTGGAATGTCACAATATGAAAGACTTTGTGCCTTGTGTTTGCCATGTTTATATTGTTCATCATGTTATACATATGATCATCTAGATACATAGGTTATTCTTGGAGGGTGACGTACGTACCTCCCTGGTATAGAAAAATGTTGGAAAAATTATAAAAGCATATGTGTTTCCTGCATTCAGTATGTTTGCAAACACACTTGTTTTGGTGGCAATGTTTACCTCAGGAATTTCTGACTGCTTTATGTAAGGGTTTGCATTTGGCCAGATGGGCTGCCAGGCAGCAATTTTATGTTTTTAAACATATTTTAATTGGAACTTTTACCAGGATCTAAGGACCTTGAAGAAGTACAAATTCCAACTTTGACATGGTAGCATTATCTGGATGACTGATAATATAACTTTAGATAATTATTATTTCTTGTGTCAATAATACAGTTTTGTTTCTGTCAGGATGCAAGAGGTAATTCTCTCTGGTGATGTCGCTTGGTATCATCCAAACATTATTATCAAACTTATACTGTGTTTGAATCTTATTTGATTACTAGGGAAGTTAACGAGGAGATTCAGGTTTTTCTTAGGATTTATTAGTGTTTCTCTTATTAACTTATTAAAATTATGATGAAGGTTAGTATATTCATAAGTAATGGGATTTTGAAACAAAGTGTTCACAGTGGGCTGAGTTCAGGAAAGTACTTGAAACATGGTGTCACAGGACACTGGGAACTGTTGCATCTTACTGAATTTAAAACGAATCAGGGATGTATAGCATCCTGCAGGACTGATGATTCAGTCATATATGCTGAATTTAATGTGTCAAGAAATCTTGCATGCAATTTAAGCAAAATCTTTATGTCTGTAAGCTTTAGTTTTGTTTATACTTTCATGTGTGCAAAATACTTTCTTTTGAATATAATTGCTAATTTCCTGCTTTGTGATATGATGTTCCATTTTCAATCAAGGTGAAAACAGGAAGTGAACAGGAAGTTTATGTGCACCTGAATAAGATAGTTCTAAAGTACATAAGCTGTGTCGTGGAAATTACTATTGGTAGTGTGGTAAAATACAGAAAAAATAGCAGCTCCATGACCGCTGGGCTGTCTTATGGTCCTACACAACAGTCAGTGTTCTGCTTTAAGCTGAAAGTATAGGTATTTAATTGATTGAGTACAACTTTTTGAACTTTTTAAGTTTTGGGAAGTTAACAGCTTCCTTGGAAAAGGAAATCAGAAATAGCATGTGGTGATTGTACAGCTGTGTAGTGTTGCAGAAATACCTCCAGAGTCATGCACGGGACTACATCACCGTCTCATACTTCTCTTTCCCCCTCCTCCGCCAATTCCTCCTTTCTGTTGTAATGGGGGAGAAATTGATTCCAAATGTGTTTTCTTGACCCCCTACTCCATTCGTGTTAGCACCTAACCTTCTACAGTCGTGCCTGTATTTACAGTAATTATATGCATAATGTAGCATATTATTGTTTGGACTTCCTGTTTAATCAGTTCAGAGCTTCTTACAAGTGCAGCTGAAAAGGGCAAACAAAATTAAAGCTTTATATACCAAAACAAGTTTGATTTCCTAAGCTCCCAGCATTCCAAAGTACACAGATTTGTTCCACCAAGTTTTGTGATGGCTTGCAGATGGGCAATGATTAATCGGAGAGCTAACTGTGAAGTAGTTTGCAATTAAACTGGAAAGCTCTGAAGCATGCTAATTGAATCAGAAAATTAGAGACACTGAACAGTAATTGGCTATTTCTCATGCAGCAGGTGCTTGGCCACTCATCTGTGGAACAAGGTATTTAAGGCACATTAGCACTAGGAAAAATACTTCTTGATATGGAACAGTCAGATTTTCTGCTCATTTTCACCATGGATGTCAAAACACACAGCTGTGATAACTAGTGTCCACAGCTCATGTTGCAAGAGTGTGAGTGGGGTTGTCAGGAACCTAGATGTATGCAATGTCTTGGATCAGGTTGAAGTTGGGGTATCTGAGTAACTTCCTAGCCCTTATGGACTAGCAAATTCCTTCTTCTTTTTTTTTTTCCTAAAGTAAACACAGCACAATGTTTTAATTGTATCAGTCCAGGTTGTGTGGTTGATAATTATGCGCGAATAGCCACTTCCAGGCTTCCAGGAGATCAGCTCTGTACCTTGGAATCCTCCTCCATTAAACAGGGTAATGCTTGCTAACCTATTGTCACGGATTTTGAAGTCTGCCCATGGAAAAATGATGTATGGACACTAGGTAACACTGCCATGTGTTTTCATTACACCATTTAGCTCTTCAGACTTTACTGGGGAAAAAAAGACTTTTTTTCTGTGTTCTGCTTATGAATGTTGAGATTAGTGGAGTGTGGATTATTGAGGATCTGTGAATTGCTTTAATGAAGCACCTTCACTTTTTTTTTTTTTTCATTTTTCTGTGGCTTTAAAAAATGGAAAGTTTCTAGCTGAATATTAGTTGAGGGCATCAACAGTATAAATCTAGTACTGCTGTGAGCTTCGGAGATGCATAACACCAATTCATATCATGTCTCAGCGTGAGTTTATATCTTCTAATTAGCACCACCATTTTATAGAGAGCACATGCAATGAAAGTTTGTTTGCTGTGCCAACAGGGACCAGAGCACATACAGTAGTTTTGCTGTAGTAGAATGATGGTGCCGTGTGAGCATAAATGACTTGTAGTGTGAGCAGTAGGTAACCAGAAAAGAGTGGAATTTAATAAATGAAACGATGGAGAGTTTTTACAGAGATATAACCATTTTCAAATTACACTGGGTGGGGCACATGATTTCTTTCTTCACAACTAATTAGAGCGTGGTATGCTTATTACTGAATGAAAAAGAAAGTATTAAAATACAAATGCACTGCATCATATTACTCTGGGTATCAAGAAGCAGAATATTACAATATTCAAATGCTAATCATATAACTTAGCAGATGACTGTAGAAAGTAGTGTATTTGAGCTGAGACATAAATTATAAATTGTAAACAGTGCATAGGGGATATGTTATAACTGTGTCTCATTTAAATTAAGGCAGGAAGTTTTCTCTGAAGCAGATTATGTGCCTTCATTAAGTTTTAAAATATCCTCTGTAATGTTTTATTAAGATTACTTGGCACAGTGCTTCCCAAACTGGATGGTAGCAATATATACTGGTGGAAACAGCCGCAGTGGTAGAGGTGGCTCAGGTGCATTGCTGCGCTCCACAGCTTTAAATAGCACACTTCCCAATGAAGTGCTAATGCACGTATACTAGTTCTTTTCTATGCAATACCCCTCCCCAAAAATCCTGATGCCTTTGCTCTCTGTACTTGAAAGCAGCTTCAAAACATTTACATGATCAATGTTTGTTGCTGGAGGGATGAAGTTTGCTCTTCCATGGACAAGTGAGAACATATTGATCATTTTATTCTATTTGCTATTTCTAAATTCAATATACCTCTGGAGTCGATAAGCGGGATCGAGAGCATATTCTTTTTTTGTGTGCCTGCTTGTAGCTTGTTCTCAAGATCCAAGATACATTTTTGATTAATCACAAATGCTCTGAGGTCATGGAAAGCAAATGTGTTTGTGGAGTGTCAGCTGATGCTGTCAGATAAATGTCTTAAGCTTAGCCAGAGTTCGTGCCCCAGCTTTAGGCTGTGCCAAATGTCTCCCTTGCTGAGGCAGATAACAGCTACACTGGAGGCTACTGAGCTGTTTGTTCACTGAAAGGGCTGACCTTGCCATATGAGGCTATAGTCAGGTGAAAAAAACCCTGGCGATATTTTAATTGAAACTTAGCTTTGTGCATTTTCATCATCTTGAATGTAAATGATTTTTAAATTCCCCTTCTTGCACTGGAGTATGCCCACTCAGCTTCTTCAGTGTCTATCTGGTTACCTGGTCTCGTTCCATGTCTGTGAGCCTCCTTTGATAACCTCCATTATCTTCTGAGAAACTTCTGACAAGGCACTTTTGTATAGGGCCAAATAGGGAATAAGGCCTGCCGGCAAAAATAAACATTTTTAGGGGCAGTTCACATTTCGGTTCTTAGATTCTTCTGCAATCTCACATGGTAGCCTGGAGATGGGGGTGCATGAGAGGGGTGCTTAGCAGTGCCTGCCTCATCCATGGCAGGCTTTTAGCATCACCTTTAGCTCATCCAGGGTGGTTAGTCCTCTAACAAGTTGTTAGGTACAGATTAGCAGTGGTGACACTATTGCCAAGCCAACGCCTGCAAGAGAGAGCAAAATGCACCAATCTTGGTTTGTAGTGCTGAAGGCAAAAAGATGGATCATATGGTGGTGCATAAATAAGTGAAAACTCCCAGGACTACTTGTGGGCATTTGTTATAAACCCCCTCCAGTCAATGCTTTCACTCCCTCCCTCCCATCTCTCCCAAAACATGTTTGTTCTTTGCTCCAAAGATTATGCTCCTCTTCCCTCTCAAGAAGTTCACGCCGTCATGGGTAAATCATCAGGGCTAATTAGACACAATAATGCTGCAAGAAGTTTTTTTTAAAAAGATATAACGCATCTGTCATGAACTCCCACCAGATCTCTTGGAAATGAGATATTTTTAATATTTTATGCTGAATACAAAATATCTTGAGGAAATGGTTTTATATTCTGTGTACCAAAACAAAACCTTCAGTGTCAAACACGTAACACTGTCTAAGCAGCCCTTTAAATGCTGTTATTTCAAATCTCTCCACTCCTAAAATACAACTTTCATTTTAATAAATTGCACTCAGTATTAAAAAAAAGTTCCAGGGAGTAATGAAGAAAGTACATTGTACATTTGGAATTTTATTTGAAGCCTGGAGTGCACCCTGATATAGGAATGGACATTTATGTTTTTACAGCAAGTCTTACAGAGATTTTTTTTTTAATGAGAATTAGCTTTCAGCTAATATCTAAATCAAATGAAATGTAAATATTTTTCACTTTGAACTAATTTTAAATAAATCACTGTCTGCTTTTGTCCTTTTGTCTTCTTTAAAACAATATTTAACATAGAGGTTTAGATCATGTCTTCCATAGTCTCATAGCATGTTTTTAACAGTTTCTTGGTTTGCATAAATTGTCTGTGTGGAAGGGAGAGATTATGTGTGTGAGAAAGACATATTTGAATACTTTGAATGGCTAAAAGTTTAGCAAATCCCTATTTCATGTTTGTTCTTGGTGGCAGATCACAGATTAATAAAATAAAATTATTAATAAAATTAATACAAATACCTGATTGACAGAAAAATGTACTTAATTAAATTCCATGAATCCCAATAAAGTTCCAAGTCATTCATCTAAATACTAAGCCAGAGACATGTTCTTTAAACAGATCAGTAACCCTTATTAAAAAGAGAAACATATCTGGCTTGGCACATGTGCAAGTACTTATACATGATGACTGTGTTATTCCTGACATGCAAAAATATGTGTCTCCTCCAACACGGTATTTGCATGCAGAATTTATGCAGCTTTTTTTACTGGGACAGCTACCAGCTATGGTCCCCATGTATGTTTCAGCTTCACTATGGGTTATAAATTCAGGTAGCATTGCCATGTAGGAGCCCTGTGATGAAGGGGCTCAGCAGTTTCATTCAGCAGATACAGAGGGTCTGTGCAGGGTGCAGAAGTGACCATGAGCAGGTCATAAATACAATGACGGGGGAGCACTTTACACTGTCCAAATCGTGGTGGTCATTTATGTCAGCTTTGGGGGGAAAAATTATATGCAAAATATTTTTATCTTCTTCTTCGTATGTTATTTTTATATATACATGTCTGTCCTTAGGCTCAGCTTGGCTGGAAAAGCAGGGTAGAAAAGGTGAATGAAAAAATAAAATTATTGATGGAATTAAGTCAGAGAAACAACAGATGTCTTTGTCAGCAAATTTATCAGTACAGCTGTGCTAAAGGTCTCCTGAAAATATTTTATTGACCCAGGTCCTGCCTCAAGTTATTCCTTACAGCGTTACTTAGGATATTTAATGTTTGGATTAACCCACCCCAGTTATGAATTGTGTTCTGCTCTATTGTTTCTTCTTATTTTTGGTCCTGTCCATTTTTCTTCTGGTTTGCAAATTGTTTAACTGAGCATAGATTCCTCCAGCAGCTGTGTTGAATCAGACCATAGCCAGCTAAGAGAAGCAGAGATCATGTTAAAATTTAAATGGTTTAGGTGGTCATATATGACAAGTGAATTTGTCACTTATAGAAACAGATTTACTCAATCTCAGAAGACAGCTCAGAATACCTTTTGTCTGTTTACCTATTTAGGGTTTGTCCAAGGATCAATTACATTAAAAGGGATGGTCCATGAGCTGAGTTCTGCCTGTGGGATGTGCTTCACATCCCTGTCTTGGGAGCTCTGGGAAGGGTAGTATTAAAGTCCTCTGGCTTCTCCCAGACCTGGTCAGAAAGCGTGTTCTTACTTTTACATCTAAATGTATTTTTAATTGAGGACTATGCAATTAGGGAAGTTGCTGAGTTTCATAGGCAGTGTTCACCTGCTCTATTTTTCACCTATATTAATTTGGGTGCCACCTCATTGCCCTTGCATCTTGAAGTTCATGATCTGGTTCCCTTGCAAACCAAGTTAATTTTGTCCGCTGCTGGCTTTTAATTAGACATTAAGAGAAAATAAGACTACGTTGCTTGTAGTCAGAATATGGCCTTAGTGTATCCTAGATGGGAATGAACATTTGTGTTTTAGCACCTCAGCAGGGGCAAGAGATAATTGCTTTGCTACATCTAAACTCAGTGAGAAAGGTTGGCCATCCTCTAGCTACAAAAGAAACTTAATAAAGTTAATGAGGCAACTTGGAAAATTAGGTAAGGCATAGCTGTGCTCAAAAGTCACAGAGAAACATCAAGGAAATCAGCTTTGCAGAGGAGGTATCTGATTTGTTCAGCATAAATGTAAAGGACCTACCTGTCTCTTCCCACTGCGGACCCAGACTTTCTGAGACAGGCTGTGTTTTTCTGCAAAAGGAGAAGAGGCTAAGTACAAGCTTCCCTTCAACTGGTCAAGGCAAGTGAAAGCAAAGCAAAAACATTCATTTAAAGGATAGAAAGATAAAGCTATATGGATATGTGCCTGAAGAGGAGCAACTGACCCTTTGCACTGGCTTTGACCTCTGGATGTGCATGACAAGAGTGGCTGTCAGTATTTAATCTATCCTGGTTGTAAACACAAAATGTCAACCTCCTTTCTCTTTCTGTTACCCATCTTTGCTGGGCACAAGTTCAGAGCTTCTGCAGGTGCCTGCAAAAGGCATTTCCGGACAGGACCATGAGAAAGGGGTAATCCAACAAAATTAGGTGTCCACAGTGATGTGTTGATGGTGGAAACCTGGTGACCATGCTTTTCCATCAGTTTTCAGCTGGTCTTGTTAAGAGAAGCCAGTGGGTCTTATGCACAGCTTCATGATGCCGGGTCCACTTTGATGGTGCTAGATGCACTTGGTCTGCCCTGCTCTTGCAATGGTCCTTTTAACATATGTGTCAGTAGATGATACTTCTCTGAAAACTGTTAACAGTAGGTTCTGTATTGTAAGCAACTGTGCAAAGTCCTCCTGCACTCTGAAATCTGAAAAAAAAGAAAGAAGCAATGGGCACAAAATGCTGTTGTGTGGTGTGACAATATTCGTCAAAAGGAGTAGATGCCTAATTATTCTCATTCTTTGCAGGCATTTCAGAAAAAAAAAGAGCTTTATTGAGGAACTTGAAGAAAGTTAATCAAGTAGGTCTGCAGAAGTTTATGAAAAAATTGCTGAAGTTAACCTTGGAGGGCCAATGGATGAGCTGACTGGAGGCAGGAGTGAGTTCAGAGTGAGACTGGGCAGGAGGCAGGAAGCTCATGTGTTAGTAAATAAAAGTGCCTTGAGAACAGTCATGAAATTGGAATGTGGCTGCCCCTGCTTTTGTGCTCCTCACACAATTTCTGGTGCACCTGTACCCATGCCAGTGGGTGCTCTTTAGGCACAGTTCTGGAGCAAGAATGCCATCATCCTGTTTTGGGGCTGGGGAGAGTTTGGTTTAAGGACAGGCACAGGCTATTCAGTGCTAGCTGGATGCAGTGCCCAGCGATGTTCTTGCTTGTTTTAAATTTATCAGCATAAACTAAGTCT
>JAWMRA010000090.1:2322667-2338405 GCA_035584735.1 Pseudotriccus pelzelni | reverse complement strand
CAGAAGTGGGACTGGGAGGGACAGCACCTTGGAGAGGTGCTTGAGGAAATGGTGCAACCTGAGAATCTTATAGCTCTCCTGTGATTCCTGGAGTCTGGATCCATAATTTGCCCATTTGTCTGTGCTTCTGCCTATTTGTGCAAAAGACTAATGAAATTTTGGGCCCAAGGACAAATTCACTTTTCAGGACTGTTTACCCCCAAGCAGCAATTCAGGCCAGCCCACAGCTTGAGGTTCTGTAAGTCTTCTGTCTCTTGAATGTTGTTTAATTAGCTTTCGTTTGTAAATTCATTCTTTTTTTTAAAGCAGCTACATGCAATTTGTATTACTGTGACTGTTTGCATTGATATTAATAGCATTTCTGGCCTGGATGCGTTGTGCTTATTGCAAAGTCCTTATAGGTGTTTGGTATCTACTTTTGGTAGCTTATGCTTAGGAGAGAACGACCTTACAACTTTCACTTATTTGGCCAGTTCACCCAGGACCAAACACATGACTTGTGCTTATGGGACTATCCTTTAATATTTAATGAAGAGTAATGGAAAATGATGGCTGCATTAACCTCATCTGTTTCCTGTTTTGCAGATCTTGTTTGCAGAAAACTTGTGTGTGAATCTTTGCATCTTGTTGCTCACAGAGCAAGAAGAATTGATTAAACATTTTTTTACTCTTTTTAACCACTTGATTCTTGTGGGTATTTTGTGTGTTGTAAACAAGGGGTGAAAAAAAAGCCAATTGCAAGTATGGGAGTTCAGAGGTAATCTTTGTTCTAGGTTGATGGAATGCTTGTTGCTCTGTTTCTGTCATCCCACTAAAGATATTAGAGATAATAGATGTCCAACAAAAGTGACGACTGGTCTGTGTCACAGTAGATAATAACCAAGTATAAAATGCTTTAGTATGTGTAGTCTGTTCTCTAGCATTGCCATGACTTTTCTTATATGAATATTTAGTCTGAATCAGCTTACTGTGTGTCTAAGCCTTCTTAATAAGCTGTATTTCATTTCTTCAAATTGCTCTGTTTCTTCTCTCTTGACACCTCCAAGGAATTCATTTCCCTTCACAGTTACTTTTAGATTATTATCATGCCCATGACTCCACAAACTATTACTTCTTAGACAAACGAAACACATCAAGATTTGGCGATTGATTTGGGGTTGGGGTTTTTTTGTGTCCCCTCAGAAATTACTGCTTTCATTTCAGTAATTGGTCTTTAGCTTACCTCTGAATTTTGCCTAAGTTTTTAACCTTTCTTTAGGTTAACCTTCATTGTGATGTCTAGAAGTGTGTAATCAGAAGCTCCTAATGTCATTGGATCTCAAAGTTCTTGAGCTAATGGAGTAATTTACAATTTTTCCTGAAGCTCTCATTTTCCTGGACAGAAGTATTAAGTGATTTTAAGCAAGATATACTTTTTTATCTCCTTTTTCATCTCCTTTTCCCTTAGCTTTACTGGTGACATTCTGAGAGCATCTTCTGGTTTGGAGTTTGAGACCTGAAGGTTTACACCAGTAGACTAAAATAGACACAATAATTTCTTCCTGTGCAGATTCCATAGGGAATTACAAATGGAGAAACCTTATTAATTAAAAAATAGTTCTGTCATAGTTGATAATACCTGATGCACTAAAGGGTAAAAAAAACCATTAAATTCCTGTTTAGAAATAACTTTGTGATACAGAAGTGGTTTGTTAGCAACTGAAAGGATAGATGCTGGAAAGGCAGAAAGCATCTTTTTCTCAAACGTAAAAGCTTATTTGGACATTACTGTTATGTTGCTACAGAGTTACTGAATTGCATACCTAAGAATTAAAGAAGTTTTTCAGTGTGTGTTTACATAATGTGGGAAAGAAATTGTTTCATAACTTTCAGGAGAAAAAAGTCCTTTCTGAAAGGTGTATCACAGTCATGTACTCAGGTCAGATGGGGTTGGCTTCTTTGTTAATTTATGTGTAAAGGAGGAATGAATTGTGTTGGTGCTCATATTTAATAAGGTTTGAAGTGTTTCCATTCATGCAAGTGCCCCCAAAAGTCTGTATTTCAAGCTTTAAAACATCAAAACAAATTTTGGTAAGACTAAGGACCTTTCATATAGGTGTAACTTGAATCTTAAATGTTAAAGCAGCCTCTACCAGTGTCTGAGGACAAGATTGCAAAGCTATTGGCATTGACGTTTTGTAGCATGGCAGGGTCTCAGTGCAGACCACAGCCACAGGGACAGAGCAAACTCCCCACGGAGCAAGACGCTTGTTGAGGAGTTACAACGCTCTCCATACCAATGGAGACTAAACCCCAAGGCATGGAGCACCCTTAATTCATTTTGAAGTCCGCGCTATTTAGAGACGAGATGCCGCTTAGAGAAGCAGACCCGAGGTCAGTCCTGTGGCTAATATCTGTGGAGAAGCTTTTCAACCTGGAAACTTTTCTCTGCAGAAATATTTAAACGCTGAGGCATGTATGAAGATCTCTCCCAGCTCCTGTGCAGCATAGGAAACCTTTGTCCCACACATCTTGTAAACGCGGCAGGGGACCACCATTGTGCCATGCATCTTCTGAGCACCGCGGGAGGAGGCTTTTGTCTGACACAGTGGGCAGGCACCGTAGGAGGGCACCTTTGTCCCGCACAGCCGGTAATCGCAGGAGTGAATTATGGGGATTGCAGAGCTCCTCTCCGAAGGCACTCTGGTTTCAGACAGAGGAGTTTGTTGGCCTTGCTTGTTGAAGTGCTGCTTTTCCTGAATGGAAGTGGAAAGGGAAGGCAGTGAAAACACGTTTGCATGCATGTATGCAAAGGGCCATCGGGATCATTTATCAAGTTGTATTGCATGGCCACCCCTGCATGCACCAATCCCAATCTCAATCTTTATTTTTCCCCTTCTCAATTTTTTCCTACCCATTTAAGCTGCCCTTTTAATTATTATTATTTATCTGTTTCTTCTTGTGTTTGTACTATCTCCTATTCAATATTCTATTCCTGTATTTGATATCTAAATTTTCAATATTCTTTCAGATGACTAATAGCTGTGTTTAAGACTTGAGCCCAAATACCAGTCCCTCTGGGACTTCATAGGTACATTTTCAACTCCATATCATTATGCTGAGGTTTTTTTTCTTAAATGCTTTAGTTGCTTCCCCAGAAGTGTGCCAGTGCCCATTTCCAAGAGTCTGAGATAATATACTATGAGAGAGGCACAGCTCTGCATCTGTGAGATGAGATGCTGAATTTGGACCCAGCCTGCAGAGATGTCATGTGTATTGTGGGTGCTGGTGGACATGCTGCTAACACCTTGGGCCAGCATGAGTATGGCACCACACATTTGGGACATGTGTCACCATAGATCTCAAGTGTTGTGGGGTCTTATTGGCTGGAATAAAGTAACTGATTTGCAAACGAGAGGTAGCGGTGACCACAGCCTGTTAGAGCAATGAAGTTCATAATCCATTTTAAGTGATTGCCCAGGTTCCCACTGTCCCCAGGTTGCCAGGTTGACCTATGTGGAAAACAGAGCAATGAATAAATCACTCACCTGCTGATTTTTGTGATTCAATAAACTGGACAAATTTGGGGTTTATGTGTTCTTATCAAATTTGGGTGTGTTCTGTTCTAAGGCTGCTGTTACCCTAGAGGCGCTTGTGATTTCTTTTTTAATGTTCATCTCTTACTTTACTAATATTCAGACATGAATTTTATGTGCAGTTGTTAGTTTCAATTAATCCTCCTTTTCTCAAATTCATTTTTTTTGCTTCCCATCCCCACCCCCATCCTCTGGCACCTACCTGATTGTTCCTGAATTCTCAGAAATAATTGCCAGTAGTCCAGTAAGTTCATTAACTGATTCCCTGAAGACCTACAGATGCGTGTCATCTAGACCTGATGATTTCAGTACTAAATTTTTTAAAGTATTCCCTTACCTGATTTTTTATATCAACAACTGTATTGGCATATTCATCATTTCTAATTATCAGTATCTCTTTGCGGTGGTTGGTAAATAGATTCTGAAACCTGTTCACGGGATTGCAATTGTTGTTCCTTGCACCTCAGCATTATTGCTTTCACCATCTCTTTGTAGCTTCCAATAATGTTATGTACAGGTTAAAATATATACTAATTTCTCCCTGTATCTCTCCCTACCGGCAACTGGGGGAGGTTAGTTTGCTTTTATGGCATTTCTGTCAGTTCTCTGTTTGTGCTTGGACCGTGGGGGAATTATACTTTTTTGTCCTGCAATTGTAGCCTTTGCATATTTTGGAATGTTAAGTGTCTCCCACACTTAACAGTTGTTAGTCTTTTCATTACAGCATGCTTGTAAGCTTTCTCAAAAAAATTAGTATCTGAAATCGCTATACACTGTGCAACAGCCCATCAATTAATACAATATATTGAAATCATGTGGTTTATCATCACGCCCTTTGAAATTAGTGAGTAATAGAGACACATATCTTAGAGGACCTTGGCTTTAGAAGAATTATTGCCTTACTCTTACAAATCATTCTATCAAAAAATAGATGACTGCATTTAATTTAGATCTAAATACACAATTGAGATTGCAGTCATCAATGATATTTTCCCTCTGGCAAAAACCTTATGGCCAAATCTGTTGTCACCCTTAGGATATAATTCCACTTGCTTCGGTCAAATTTTCTGAGCCTCTGGTATATAAATCATAAATGCACAGTCTGTGCAGTGTTAAATTTTTAGGGCTCTCCCTTTAGTAGTAGTTGAATGTGAATACATAAGGGTAAAATTTGACCTTTAAATGACTATAAAGGGCCAAGGCAGATACTTGGCAAGCTTTTCTTATTGCAGTATTAATCAAGCAAAGAATCATCATAATCCTGGAAACTAAATAGCCATTGTAGTGATTTTATCACCAGGGAAATTGTTCATCTGCCAGTAAGATTGTTACTAGGAAAGGGAAAAGGGGGAGTGTTAAAATTGCTTTAGACTGCTGAATCATTGAATCCCTCTAGACTCAAAGCTTGAATTGTTTTTTGAGAAGAGTGGGTTGAGAGGGGTTGTTACAGGAAAGCTGCAGGTTAATCAGTTTCAGTAACACTAGTCAATGTATGCATGATCTCTCTTGAGGACATGAGGAAAGTGCATGGGAGAAGGCAGGATGAGGAAAGGGACAAGGAGGCTTCAGAAACTTATTGTTTTGTCACTTTTTGTTTCCTGATGGCCGTTTCACAGAGGAGGAAGGTTGTTAATGAAAGAGAAAGAAAGGGGAGAAAAAAGCAGAATAATATTAATAGTCTATATTTTCATCTAATTTAATCCAGTGGATATTAATGAGAATTATTACAATCAAAACAGAAGGATACAGATGCAGGCAGGCAGAATTGACAGAGATGTGTTTGTGTGGGAAATGTCTGTGTAGGGACCAGAAAGCCACATGGGAAGATGTTTTGCCTCTCAGGGCTCAGTGTGGTATTTACCATGTGCCTGACACAGGTGTGCGAAAAGCAGGTGAAACACCTGTGCAGGAGTGTCTTTGAGATGTGCTAGGACAGCCTGTTGCTCCATAAAGCCAGCTTCAGTAGATGAGTTTTGTGCTGCTGCCATTGCATGGTGACAGTGGGCAATCATAACATACCCACCATGCTGTAACCTCGGGGATAGGTCTGTTAGGCTGCAGGTTGTGCTGGAAGGGAGTCTTTATCCTCCTGGTGTGTCAGGACACCTCTGTGTACAGGATGACCCCACAGTGTATAACAAGTGCTGGGAAGTACGGCCAAGGGGTGGCTCTCATAGAGGATGGGATAGGTGATCTGCACTGAAAGCCACCTGCAAGATAGAATTATAGTATTATTTAGGTCGGGCAAGGCCTTTAAGATCAAATCCAACTATTAACCCAGGACTGCCAAGTTCACCACTTGATGTGACAGACTGTGTCTCAGCAAAATGTTTGCACAAGGGTGGGTGAATTTAGATGTGGAAAACATTTGTATAAAAGGTGCCTCTGTGAAATTTCTGGAAGATGTTGTGAATTCACTCCATACAATGAACATGAAGAGGGGGAGTAAAACACATGTGTGCATGTGATATGGACTGTCTTTGTACAAAAATGTTTCTTTGTGTGGGGAGTGGTCTCCTTTCATAGAGGGCTTTTTTGGAGATGCTTGTCTGATGGCTACCTTTGAGGGAGCAGGGGAGCGTGATGTGACATGTAGTGGCACCATCAAAGACTTTCTGGAGGTGACAGCATGCATGAACCCTCTAAGGATGCCCCATGGATACATAGAGATGAGGGTCTTTACAGGGGTGTGAAGGTGGATGTGCAGCCAACACCATGTTAGAGCATCCCTCCAGGGCAGCCACCCTGCATCCCCAGGGACTGATGGCTGCTCCATGTTCTGTAGGGACCATTGTCCACTCCGTGCTCCATCTCCTTCCATGAGGCCATAACCACCATGTCCTTCATTGTTGTCACCCCCAGATTGTGATACTGTCACAAAACTGTTACTAAGCAACAAATGTGGTTACCGGTTCTCAGCGAATAGCTGAAGGGGAAAGTGAAAAGTTGCACCATTGTAGAGTAACCATAGCAATGACCTAGTATTACAGACTAAAGAATTATCATTAACAATGTTAAAATATCAAACCGAGGCCCAGGATCCAAAGACATCCAGGCAACATCTCTGCATAATTGGGTTACCCAGGAAGAAGTCCCAACTCTTCACAGCCCTTGGTTCCTTATCTCCATTGTCTTGGTTTTGTTTTGGGGGCTGAGGGGAGGTGTGTGGTTGTTTAAATAAAGCAAATGCACTGTGCATTGAAGAAGACACTTGCAAACAATAGAAGCACCAAAAAAAAAAAAATACAAAGGTAAATATGTATGCAGAGAGAAGTTGTAAACAGGAAAGGTCCACTTTATTACCTCAATATCATCTGTAGGAAAGGATGCACAAAGGATGCCGTCATGATACATAGGGTGTTATTCAGATCAGGTGTTCTCTTTCACTTAAAAATGCATATGCCAAGCTAAAAGAAGTGTAAAATGAAAAATAAATAATACAAAGTATACCAGTCCTGAAAAGTAGATACTTTATTTTTCCCAAATTAGGCCAAACAGGTGAGGTGCTTTAACAAAGCTTTAATTAACAGGGCACTTTGGGATCTCATTTTCCCATCCCCAAGACATGTTAAGGATCTCTGATCTATGATTGGCTGGCCATGCATTTGCATGTGCAAGTGTTTACATTTGTGTGTCTGTCTGAGTGTGTGTATAGTCGTTCCTGCCCAGCTGTCCCTAAGCTCAGCAGAGAACAGTCCTGATCCTCCCCAGGCTCCCCCTACAGCAGCTTCCAGCAGCTGGACGAATTCCCTGAGTTTTGCATTTTTGCATTTACCTGGGCAATTACCCTGCATTTATCCTGCAAGCAACCAGCAGTCGTAGAACAACTCCTAGTCAAACTGTCACCTTTGTGTTTTGCAGGTACAGAACGCCATGAACTAACTTCCTGGAAGAGTTTTCCATCTGTTTTCAAATTCTTCAGCGAGGCTGTAAAGGCAAAGAACAGCTTGGTGAAACCAACCCCAATGCGGCGCTCCAACAGGATAAAATATGAAGAATTCTAAAAGGAGGGGAGGCCAAAAAAAGCCACTACCACCACCACCAATGTCTTTGCTTCTTGTTTTCTGCAAGGAGTCTCCCAGCCCCTCATTAGATTGTTTTCTTCCTAGAGCACAGGGTCGTGATGTATACATCTAAATAGCGTTTTGCATTATTTCTAGATGAGTGCAACTGTCAAAGCAATATGGGTTCACTGGTTGTGCTTCCTGTGGGCTGTAACTTGGATTTCGTGCTGCTCATCAGTGTGCAGATTAAGGCTGACAGTGGTACTGCACAGTGCAGCATGGTGCAGCTCTAATTGCCCTGACATAGCCCTGCACCAAGCTGATGCCAGAATTTAGCAGCTTCGTCGCAGTCCTATTGCCTGCAGGATTTTTTGCAGCCTCCTTCTCTTTTGAGACAGAACAAAATAGAAATTACTCTTTTTTAAAAGACAGCTCTCTAACTCAGACGTGTTAACCAGCCTATGATTTTACACCCAGTAGCCTTCTCTTTCTCTGGGACCAAGTGGGATTGACTTTTAACTCTTTCATTTTTCTGCTGGTAAAAGTATCCAAGAAGTTTGGTCCAGAATTCTAGGAAAGCTCCATTTTTATAGAGATTTTTCTCCTCCTGCCAGATCAATGGTATTATCTGTAGATCTTCTCTCCCCTTTGAAAGCTCCAGTTAAAAAAAAAAAAAAAAGCCTAGTCATTAACGGGCTGGATCACACTGTGATATATGACAGAAAAAAAAAAAAAAAAAAGAAGAAGAAGAAGAGAGACACGCTGCATATTTTCCTGTTTATTTTTAAACACAAAGGTGCTTCTGTTTTCATATGCTGAGTTTGTAATGACTTGCCATCCCATGGTTATTCCCTTTTGCCTAAACTCATGTGTTCATCACTGCTTTCCCAGGTGCTCAGGTGAAGTGCAGCCAGTGGGGCTGCTCTGTATGGGGACACCATGCAGCATATGATGGGGATGTGTCTGTAGCCATCATGGTTGCTGTAGGCAGCTTCTCTCCACTCGAATTAAGGGACAAGACGTGCCTGATAGCATGCTCTCTGAGCAATCACACTAATTAAGCTCCTTTACTATTGATGATACTAAATTAAAGTGATCTTTTCTTCCTCATCCCTGATGCTGTTAGTGCCGAGGAAGCAACACTCAAACACATGGGTTTGGGACCCCCATCCCACCCCTTCCCATGCAATGTTTCCTATCCCACAACTGAGGGCCAGAAATGGTGGTTGGTAGCATTAAAACGAGGTCATGTGGAAGATGGGGTAGTAGTGAGGTGCAAGGGGAAACCCAGCTGAGTTTGTGCCTAAATCCTCTGGCTTGGGGGGCTATCTGCACTGCAGAACTCTCACATCCCTTCCTGCTTCTACGGGCAGCAGGACTTCACTTCCCCCACTGTTAGCTTCAGTCAGTGTTTAACCTCTCACCTTGGTGAGGGATGCTTGGAGCATCTCCCCCATGCGGGGCGGGGGAGGTATCAGGCCATGCGTTCGCAGAGGGAAGTGCAAAATCGACACCCAGCAGTTTTTCTTCCTGAAGGGAAACAAGGTGCTAGGGGAAGAGGACTGCATCCGGCTCCCCCTGCCCGCCAGTCTCTACCTTCCTTCCCATTCAAAGGATGTGCTGCCTGTGGCTGGCCTGATCTCCCATCTCAGCGGCCTGCAACCCCTCCTCCCCAGGCCCATGTCCACCCCATGCACTGGACCCTTAAGGGGAAAAGAGAGAGCTTACATGGCATGGTTTGGGTGTCTGTGCTTTGTCCCACAGCCTGGGAGGATGGGGAGGCCAGGGAGGTTTGCACGCACACCCTGCCACCCTCCTCTCTTCATTGCTGGAGAGGTGCAATGGGGTCTGTGGGGTCCCAAGTATTGCGGGAGCAAATCTATTTTTTTAACTGTCGATGAGAAACAAACTTTACAAAAATTTCTACTGTAATGCTTACCCTTTTCTAAAAGTATTTTCCTTTACTGTGCCCCTGGTCCAGCTCGCATTATCACTTCTGTGGCGGACTGTAAAGCACAGGGGGTTCTGGTACTGCTCTGCTTGCAGTGAACAAAAAATAAAGATGCTGTTTTCTCTCCTCTTTGCATGCTTTGTGTCCTGTGCCAAAGCTCCGTAGTAGCCACGGTCCCTGGTGGGTAGTGAGGGGGCTGTGTTTCCCAGCCTCGGAAAACAAATAAGTGGTGCAGGTGAGGTGTGTTTGCAAACCGGACCTTGGACGGGTGGCAAGGGTGGGGGTGGAATCTGTGAGTGTGGTATGGGTTGTGCTAGGCTCCTCAGTGCCATGGGGTGCGCTGCATGTCCAGCCCCACGGCTTAGGGCTCGGCCCCCCTGCTTAAGTGAGCATGGGCTTCTCCCCCACACCACACATCATCCACAGGTAGCTGCACAGAGCATCCCTCTCCCCATTAGCTTCTCGTAAACACTAAATCATATAAAAATACACCCTAAGAGGGGGAGTTGACCAGTTTCTTATGGAGAAGGATCTTTGCAGAGAAGCATGGGCTGGAGATAGGGGAGGAGGTATCTCTGTCCCCACCTGCAGAGGGTGTGCAGGCTGCGGAAAGAGCATGGGAGCATCCTGGCATGTACTGCCATGTCCATGTCATGTGGAAACAGTAGCCCTGAAGCATACTTAGAAGGGATGAATGTTCATTTAATCTATTCCTTAGAATCAGTGTTTTTAAAGGTGCACACCACTGGCCCCTCACACAGTGATGTCTTTAGCAGATGGAGGTTTGACACCAGCCTGCTCCCAGTTTCATCATGGGGAACCTGGTAATTTGGGAACTGGGCACTGGGCATGCAAAAGTGACCAAAAAACATCCAAAACCCCCACAACAAACGCCTGAACTGACAACAACAGAAAGTCAACAAAACTGCCCCCATGATAGAATCTTCAGGAAAATGCCCCAGCTCCTCGTTACCCAATGCTTATAGTCCACTTATCCAAAAAGTTTGCACACCATTATGTGAGTTGAAATGCTACTGTTAAAGCCATGGGCCAATAAGAATAGTTTCCTTTTCAAGAACAGAGAGCAAGAAAAATAGTATTCCTCAAGGAAAACATCTAGCAGGCCCCTAAACTCAGCAACGCTATGTGGAAAAAATTTAAAATTAGTGGAAAAAAAAGCTAAGAAATCCCTTATCAGCATAGTGATACACTGATTACAGTTACAATTCTCACAGTGTGATTCTCCCAGACTCTGTTAGAAGAAGCTGCTGCTTTCCATGGAAATGTGCGTTTTTCCTCTGCCTCTGAGAAACATCACCAATTGTAGGGTTTTTTAGCCCTCTAGAAATTTCATTCAGAAGTACAAATGAAAAGTGTCATATCTACAACTGTGTGGAGCCACATATTGCACCATTCTCTAGTCAGCCAAGCCAAAAATAACCTGCCAAGAATCTGTACATCCTTCGTACAGCCGGGTAGGCTGCATCTTACAGAGTGGAAGGATGCATGTGTGTGTGCCTCTGCACACATTTGTAGATACCGTGATCTCACAGGGACGTATATGTGTGTATGTGTGTATGTGTGCACTTGCATTATGTTGATGTGCTCAACAAAGTGTGAAAAATGTACTTCTTAAAAAACTTAGAAGGAGATGTCATTTATCATTGTACTATCATAATACCACAAATTTCGATTTTCTGTTCCATTTTGGATTGCATGTGTTTGTGAGTATTTCACTAGATCAGTGACAGCTCTTTATTTGCATAATTATATGCTCTAGTCTGAAGAGAAAACTAACCCTCAAATTTCATGGGTCACCAAACTGCAACAATCAATGTTTTATCACATATGCTAAGCAAAACCTAAGGAGCTGTATGAAGTTTCTTGTGGAGTTTTTGCTCCTCAGAAAATTAAAGATGTTGTGCCTCCTGAATAGACGCAAAATCTTTCCAAGCTCTTTGTAGCTGAATTCCATTTGAAGGCAAAACTAGAGATTAGCTCTTAGATCTGGATTTCAGATCCAGTCACATTCTTCAAAGTGGATTCAGACAAGCAGCTTTACTACATCTCTAAATTTTGCCATCCTAAGTAGTGTCATTTAAATGATGGCAATCAAAAAAATTAAATAACAAGAAAAAAATCATCAAATGTGAAAAATGCAAACAATCACCCCCACTCTTACGAAGTCCACCCTTACCAGTGTGTTTAACTTCATTCATTCATCACAGTTTTATTCTTTCTGTTTGGCACTGCCCCCATATAACAATACAGATATTGTGTATAATATGAAGACAACTCTACCCTGAGACTCAGGATTTATGCTGGTCGATCAGTTGCACAATAACCACACACTCCAGTTATTACACATATACTCCAAGTTTTCTTCTCAATCAAAATGCCTTGTTATGAGGAGGTAGAAAGCTGGGGATAGGAACTGACTGACAGTGAAGATCCCTCTCCTCCTCCTCCATCCACGTCCTCCATAACTGCTGGAAAAGTTTAGTTCTTGCTTTAAACAAAAATAAAATAAAATGAAAATAAAATAAAATAATTTACACAGAGTACAGGGGTACTTCTCAGAGGTGCAGGTGAGCTGAAATTCCTGGGGGACATACTTAATTTTGCTGGGGGGAAAAAAAAAAAACACACACACACAAAAAACCCAAAAACAAACAAACAAAAACCCACAAAACCCCACAAAAAACTCCAAAAGTTTCTCCAGTCTTCTCAAGCCATGACTTTGCTGGGAGAAGTGCTCACAGTCTGCTGCCTTGTGGCTGAGTCCCTCTAAGCTCTTGGGAAGAATAAACTTTTTAAAAGGAGTCTGTGCTAAGTAGCATAGCCCCCAGTGACCTCCTGCTGCAGGAGAGAAGCACCGCATGGTTTAAGAATCATTTCTGCTATCCTTGGCTTCTTTCTTTCTTTTTTTTTTTTTTCCCCCTGCCATTAACATCAACTCAAGAACACTTTCAGGGGGAAATGGGTTTCCAGCACAGACTGGCACCTGAGAAGAACGCGGGAGTTGCGTGGGGACGTTTTGACTCCTGAGTGATTTCCAAACGCCTGCTTGAGGCAGACGCCAGCCTCGCACCGCCTCCTCGCTTTGCAGGAACAAAGTGAAACACGAGTGGGAAATTAAAATAGTGCTGGGAGACACGAGTCTGTTCACCACACTTGTCTGACTACTGGTGCAGTGTTCTGGGGGGTGCAGGTTTCCAGGAGATGCAAGGACAGGGAGCAACCAACTCCAGTCACTCCCTCCATGGAGACCCAGAAAGAGAGGAGAACCTGATTTCAGGCATCTCCTGCTTCTCCACATTGCATGTATCCCTCCATCGTGTCGAGTAAATATGAATATTCCCAAGGGATGGTTCCACAGGCTAGTTTGTCGCAGCGGAGACAATAACATCAGTTATTTCCCATTAAAAGTAGCATAGGAGAGAGCTGACCCTTCTGAGGAGAGACCAGAGTAATGTCTTTTTGTCTTTTCTATTTCTCTTTACTCACACAAAGCCTAATACCCTAATGCCTGGTAAATGGCTCTGTCCAGACTTCAGCCTTCTTTAAAGGTGCTGTCTCTGCCACAATTAGATAAATAATCTTTACACACACCTCTCCTCCTCCGGGACTGCTCTATGCCTTCTATTTCCAAGTTCAACTCACCAAATGATGTTGTTTTCTATAGTAAAACCCTTGATGTGGAAGTCCTCCATGTCTCCCCGCAAGACAGAGGTGCAAAAATAATACTCTCCACAATATTTTGCCTGGTCTTGCTTGTCTGCAATTTGTGGATAAAGCCTCTAACATCACATGGAACTTGTAAATACTGATCTGTTCTCAGCAAGACAGGCGTTTCTAGTTTTACTGATCACTTGGCTAGCTTTCCCTGCTCCTCTGACCCCTTCCCACATACCCAAATTCCACCCTTCTCCCACCAACTTTCTTCTCTATTTCAGTTAAGATACAGCCTTTGATTCGTTTTCTGGTGAGGGACTGGCTGAGGGCAATCTTACCCTCACCCACCTCTAGATGTTGGAATTTTTGTTGTTTTGTTTGGTTGGTTGGTTTGGGTTTGGTTGCTTGGGGTCTTTTGTGGTTTTTTTGGTTTTGTTTAGGGGTTTGGTTCTGTTTAGGGGGTTTTTATTGTCGTTTGTATGGTGATTGTTATTTGGATTATAAATGGTTTCCTTTGCACTTTCTGCCATTTTAGCATGTATTCTCTGGGGGCGAGGGGGAAGGAGGGCGGTAAAGAGGGGTGCAAAACTGCGAGCAATGGGCACTGCGGGTGGTGGTGTGCATTGCCTTTCCAGGCATTTCCCATGGGCTCGTAGCGGCACTAAAAGACGATGGCGCGGATCAAAGCCAGGACCGTTCCCGACAAGCGGCGGCGCGGTCGGGGCATGGACCACCGGGTAAGAAGCCGTTCTTCCCCGTGAATCTCCGAGTCCCCTTCCCCCGCTCTGTGGGCGTCGGCGGAGCCCGGCGGCGCTCGGGGCGGGCCCAGCACCACGGACAGCTCCGACGTCGGGCCTCTTGGGGTCCCTGAGCCCCCGCGGCCCCCCAGTGCTCCAGGGCGATTCTCACCCCAGGCACTGCCCAGCCCCGACGGCCATCTTCCAGGACAGCCTAGACCGTCACGTTCCACCGGCGACATCCGCCGGGGTGTCCCGCTGGGAGGGCTCATGAAGGAAGAGAGCACGGCGCTGCTCAGACACTTCGTTGTAGCGACACACCTAGAGTCGCCGGGCTGGCACGGAGAAACTCTTCCCCCTCCTGCAGGTCCCGGCGGACAGGGAGGGCAAAAACAGAGAGAAGTTAAATTTCTCGGTGCACTCCTCCTAGCTGGCGGGGAGGAAGTGTGGGTGCTGGGGCTGCCCCCGGTTCTGTGTGAACATCCCGCGGCCCCGATGGGGCCTTTACCCCGCGTGCAAGATTTCCCTCCCTTTTCCTTGCTCCACGGAGACACAAAACGTTGCTCCCCCGTCTCCGGCGCAGCGCACTGGGTTGCTGGTATTATCCCTGAAAGAGGTTCGTCACGGGATCCTCGTGGCTCGGGGTACGCCTTCCGGGCCACCTCCCTACCCAGAGCCACCTCCCTCGTGGGACACGTCCCGTTTGCTCTATTCCCGCGCCCCACAGTCCCGCTGCTGCGACTGGTCGCGTCCTTCTCTTTATCGTTTTGGGACTTCCCGGGGATGTCCTCGTCTTGACTTAAACCTCCACCATCTTTCTTTTTTTCTTGTTTTCTTGCTTGCTTGCTGTTCTGCTTCCTTGCTTGCTTTTCTTGCATGCTTGCTAGCTTTCTTTCTCTCTTTTTCTGGGTTTTTTTTTTTGTTTGTTTTGGGGGGTTTCTTTCTCTCTCTCTCTCTTCCTTCCTTCCTTCCTTTCTCTCTCTTTTTTGCTATTATTATTAATGTTATTGTTGTTGTTATTTCTTTTTTAAGAGTAGGAAAAGAGCTGACTTCCACTCTACGCCTTGAAAAAATGAGCCCCCCAACATTTAGTGAGCCCAGGGCTCTACCAGCTCTTTGCAAGAAAATGCAGCGCTGGAGTTTCATTAAAATCCGTCCGAACTTTTTTGATTTTGACCCCAAGTACTCATATTTAGTTGTTCGTTTTAGTGGTTTGGTTGATTTTATTGTTGGCGGGGGGGAGGGGGAGGGATTTTTTTTTAAGATCTCTAATATTTGGCTCCCTTCCCAATACCGTGTCCGCCCATGGCTCTTATCCCAGGACGATGGAGCCGACGGCACCGCCTGCCTCCCTGTATTCTCCTGCCCTGCCCATATGCCCTGCGTGACCGTGGCCCCTCTCCCACGTGGAACCTCTAGCGTTTAGCCGAGATCTGCGGAAAGGAAAGCGTAGTTCAAATGCTTTTTTACCCTCCTGGGCTTCCCTTCGCCTGGGGAACACAGAAAATTTCCCATACGAATACAGCAAATGCATTTTATTTTACTTTTTGGCGACTTCATTCCACTGTCTCTTTGAAAAAATAAACAAATCTACTGCCCGAGGAGGAGCCAGGAGACCTCCTCGCCCTGTCTTCCTGTAACCCTTCAAAGTCGTTTGAAATGAGTTTTGCTGTCTTTCGGCCATCTGTCAATGTCACATCCACGCTGCCTGCGTGGGGCGTGGGTAAGCAGGGAGCGGATGGGAAGTCCTTGCGCCTTCCTGGTCCCGCGAAGGGATCTTCCTCCCCACCCCGCTG
>JAWMRA010000090.1:2279950-2293650 GCA_035584735.1 Pseudotriccus pelzelni | reverse complement strand
TGCTTTATTGGTCACAAAACTATCATCTATTTAGAACATATGTGCTAATTACTCTGTATGGGCGTCGGAAAAGAGACCATAAATCTACTAGCCCTTTAAAAAGGTCTAGGGTACTTGTGAGAGACCAAACTCCTTTCCTTGTAGCATTAAGGGCAAGATTTGCTCCTGGGTAGTAGTCTTTCCAGAAAATTAAAGTAAAAGAAGAAAAACAGATTCAACCATATGTATGCTAGGGTATATTTGAAACTTCAGTGGGTTAAGGAGGACTGGGGAGGAAGGGTCATCACGTCCAAACGAGGAAAGCCTCTTTCTATAGACCAAACTGATGCAATAAATCACTATCATAAACCCGATTTTCCTCTTTAGCCTTGTGCTATTTTTTTCCCAAAGATTAGTTTAGAAATCTTTTAATTGGATTACTCTGAAAAATTAATCTCCTTTGGGCTCTCTAAGTTTGTGTACCAAATATTTGGAATTTATTCTGTGCCACAAAATGAATACGAGATGCCTTTTGTTCGAACCAGCTAAGAAAATGGGCAGGTAGGGAAGGTGGCATTTTGCCGTAAGAATTCATGTTCCCTCGCAACTCTCCATGCGTATTCATTGCTGCATCTGTCGGATTGTACCGCGTAAAATTGCTGTTGTAAAGGAGATAAACAGAAGTATTTGCTGGACTGTGCTATGGGTCAACACACGAAAGAGTGGCGAGGAGTTGCGGCGAAAAAAATAGAAAAAGTAAAAAGGTTTGGCAGCCCACGTAGGAGTCCCAAAGGCGTCGCGAACTAAGGGAGCATCCCTGGGCCGAAGCGGCTTCCCGTCGCTCCTAGTCTCTGGACTCTCCGCGGGTGCGCACCCGCTGCGCGCCGCTCCGCGCCACTCCTCCCGCCCGGCCCCGCTCCGCTCCGCTTCCGGGGCTGATCCTGGACCTGCGGCTCTTTCGGGGCTGCTCGAGGGGAACTCTCCATCCCGGGCACCCGCCGGGGCCCTTAGTTTCCAGCCCAATTTGAGTGTGAGCAGCATCATCCTCGCGAGGTGTGGTTGATTGCGGCAGGGGCTGATAGAGGCGTATTCTCTTGTCAGGGGGCGGTGGTGACTCTGTAACGCACCGTCTTTCTCCCCGGCTTTTACAAGTGAAGATATGCCGTCTCTCTGCTAAAAGAGTAGTGAAGCTGAGTTCATTTATATATTTTTAGTTGTTTATTTTCCCTAAAGGAAACGAACCTGCAGCTTATTCCCGGTGATTTATATGCAGGTTGTGACACTACTGGGAGTCCTGGGGGCCGGGGACGGTTCCTCCCGGCTGCGGGGGGAGAGGTGGTGAGCAGGGAAGTTGCTCCTGGCTAGAGTAGGAGGCTTGTATCACTTGTGCGAGTGAATATGTGTGCGTGTGAGCTGAGGTACTGGCTGAGCAGGTGAGGGGGCAGCACAGGGTGGGCACGACACTGACTGGAGGATAAGGGTGAGGAGTTTGAGGGAAAGGATGGTGAGGGTGAAGGCAAGGACAGGTTTTGACCTCTTGAGCACTGGTCTAGATCAGAGCAGCCCAGACCCAAATCCCAGCCACTCTTGCACGCTCTTCGCACCTCGTAACTTGCGTATGGCACTTCCAAGTCAGCATTAAATTTCCAGTGGCAGCCGCTGGTGAACTGTGAACCGCCGAGTGGCATTATCTGCGTTTAATAAAACATGTGACACAGACGCGTGTGAAGTTACAAGGAGGGAAAACTTGCAGAGCTTGCAGAGCTTGCAGAGCTTGCAGAGCAAGGTGTGTACGTGGCGGTCAATGTGTATACCCACATCCCACCCTACAACCTGACGCTGGGGCGTATCATATGAGCCCAAACCCCGAAACTCCGCACCCAGGCGGGACACCAGCACTCACATGCAGCCGTATACAGTAAATGCACAACACGCATGATATCTTTGCATGGACGTGCATAAGCAGGTCGCTATTCCCAAACGGAGTTTATGTGCTTGCTAAACAGCCCTGTGGACTGCACAGAATTAATTATTACTGCGGCGGTGATCCTGTCGTACATCATCCGGGATCCCCGCTGACCTTGTACCGCCCTTGTGTTTTTCCCCGCCGTGCACAGGTAAAAGTTTTTCAGCCCCTGCTGTAACTAAGCACGTTGACAGAGTCTTTATCACTATTCGCCTGAGGTTAAATGAATCTAAGTCCCTTCTGAGACAAATAAGGAATTCTCTCTGTTTCCCTGTCAATCTGCTTGTGCTGTGGATATGTCCTGTGGAAATTGTTTACAGTTTGGAAGACTCTAACCTTGATTTTCCATCTTTGAACTCCCTCTGGAAGCGGTAGGAGCAATTACTCCATATTACTGTATATATTTCATTTGCCATGATAGATCGTAGGTGTTGCAGCTGCTGTTATCTGCATCCCTTCTGCAACCTCGCAGCTAGAGCCCTGAGAATGCTCCGAACCCGGGTCGGACAGTGACCCTCAGATGCTGCCATGCACGTCCTCATAGCCAGGGGTGCCCCCACAGTAACTACCCACAGAAGCGAACAGAGGGGCAGGTTGGCGTCCTCACCCATCCTTCCTTCCTGCCCCTCTCCAGCCGCCCACTGGCCTCTCCTGCCTGTATTAAGCATAGAGATTCTGGTTTTTGCCCAGGCGTGGAATAGGTAGCTCATGCTAGGACAGACATAATTTTCGGTTTAATGTCAGGAGCATGTAAAGTATGGCAGGAGGAAGAGACCCCAGAAATAAGCAGGGACTGCCCTTCAGCTCGAGGTTCGGAGGGGAGAGAGGGTGAGGGTAGCCACTGAGCTGAAGGAGCCGAGTCAAAAATGAGGTGGAGAGGACAAACAAAACGACTCCAAAACAGGGAAATGCCTAGAAACCCCGAGCAGTGTGCATCTGGCCAGAAAGCATCTGGGATGGTGACTTTTAACTTGGGCTGTGCAGTGATTCTTTGGAGAGGTTGTAAGGGATGCATTTAGAGTGAGCCGTAAAGGTGCAGGGTGGAGGCAGGATGCTGTGCTATGCCGGAGAGTCCCCAAATAGCACTAAACTGTGTCATGGATCAGAGTCATGATGACGTAGGACACACCACAAAGGACCATGATGAATGACTGGCACAAGGCATGGATAGTGGACCAAAGTCTCTTTGACAATTCTTAGTCATATGTCTTGGGGGGATAGTTTTACATCCGTGATCGGTTTATTTGGAGCAATTCCGGGAGAGAGGCACATGAAACAGACGGCTGAATTTGTTTAAGTAGGATGAAGATAGGCTTAAATGGCACAAAACCCGTCAAGGGGCAATCTGAAGAGGTCGCAGGCTTAAATGTAAAACGCTTGGCAAAAACATACCCGCTATTAGGCTATACCTACTTAATCAGGACGCCTCTGGCTTCCCCTGCCAGCCCAGGAAAGGAATGGCTCACCCAGCGTCTCTCCACGTTGCTCCCCGTCCTCTGCAGAGCCTATTAGGCAGCACGCACCGCCCGTATCCCGCGCTGGGATAACGTCCTGTCCCATTCACAGGCTGTGGCATGCCACTCGTGTCCTCATCACGGGTGGGCTTTGTTGCGGACTAAGAAGTGCCGAGAACTCAGGGCTGGGTCGCGCCAAGTGTTAGCAGGGGAGGGTGGAGAAGTCGCAACCCCGCACATCCTCCGAGCAGGCAGAAAGCAAACCTCTGACAAACCGCTTAATCTGAGAGAAATGCGCCCCAATATGCCTGTTACTATGAGGTGGAGAGCCCGAGCTGCTGAGTTCCAGCAACGGGTTTTCTTTTGTTTGCCAACATCTCGAGCTAGCGGGGGAAGTTTTTTTTTCCTCCCTCCCTTCCTCTCATCTCAAACTTACGCCCTTATCCTTGGTGTCCCAAGCAAGAGGACCCCGGTGATCCTCTGAAGGTGATCAGCACCCCGAAACCCGCCGGGGCTGGTTGGGAGTGTTTGTCATTTCAATAGGGATCCCCGGCAGGTTTTTCGCCGGGAGGGCAGGTTCGTGAGGCTCCCTCTTCGCATAGACCCGCGCGGACATTGATAAGCTCTAAAAAATCTCCAGGGAAGGCGTTCCAAGGAGTAGAATGAATAGTATTGGCCCCAAAGAGTCAAAGAGGAAAACCACTTTTCAGCCTGACACCAAAAAAAAAAAAAAAAGAAGAGAAAAATCTGTTGGACCAGATGCTAAGTTCACTAAATACGTGAGAAGATAAAGCAGGGAATAGCGACATTGTTAGCAGAATACGTCTAATTAACAATTACTTCATTTGATTCGGAGGATGAAAAAGCCCTTTTAAATCAGTCCAGATTTACTGGCCTAAGCGCAGCCAATTTATAAATATGGAAGCTGTACTGAGTCTCCCTTCTTTCAAGATGTCATCTGAGGGGTAATAGTTAGGTGAAGTAATTTAGTTACACTGTGGCAACTTTTACAGTCCCTTTCTTGGGAATTTAATTCGGTGCTTCTTCATTTTATTAGGAACAGACTGACTCCATCAACGGTGCTCTCCTTGTTTAGCGGCATGACTTCTTGAAGCAATTAGGCTCCCCAGTTAGCATATTTCTCCCGACCCCAGCAGCACCACCAGATCCTTACGTTATCCACCTCTTCAAAGTAAGGGGGAGTCAGAATAAAACATGACTCCCAAGTGTGTAGGGTGGTGAAACCAACATGCAAGAAGCTGTCAAAAGTATCCTGTAGCCCTTAGGGTGGGGGGAATAAATAAATACAGGAAAAAAAGCTCCTCCTCATAGCACCCCGGCACACTTCACGAGTTTCACGTTGTTTTCCGGCGTGTTGCCGAATTCCTGCCAGTTCCTCATCGTTTTCGGGGAGCAGCCCCGGGGGCCGGGTGATGCTCCCGGTTCTGTCCCACTGCCGAGAAGCAGATGACGTCCACGCGGGAGGGATAAACCAACAAGGGTGCGGAGGCTGGACCCGCTTAGGCACAGCAGCCACACCACGTAGGTTTTTTTTTTGTTTGTTTTGGTTTGTTTTGTTTGTTTTTGTTTTGTTATGTTGTTAACGGGGGACAGTGTCCGACAGAGGCGCCTCTCCCGGCAAGCACCCTCCCATGGGGGGATACGTTTGTATACCAGCATATGATTTTTAAACACTGGTTGATTGCATTAAATCCGTGTCCTTCGCCTCGCCTGGGTTTCCCTAAAAAGTGATTCGCAGAGGAGTGTGAGGACGGAGGGGGAGGGCGGGTCCGATTCTGCCAGCCCCTCTATCCCCACAGCCAGGAAAAATCTCTGCTGAGGACAGCGGACTCCCCCTCCTCCCCACTTCCTCCTCTCCCCAGCCCCCACATCCATTCCGTGGAGCTGAAAAGGCGGGTCAGGATCAACACGGTTGGTGCCCGATCCTGCAAAGCCTGCATGGGGCTTCGGAGCCCCTCCCCTTCAAAAGTCAGTACCTCAGCCAGTTGCCCATCACGGGTAAAAAGAACATTTACACACCCCCACTACTGGGAAGCCCACGGGGGTGAGGTCTGGGGACCTAGTGCTCAGCAGATAGAGCCATCCACCCAGAGCTTCACATAGCATGAAGAAAAATCTCTATGAAACTAAATAGGCAATCAACTGAAAACTATCCTCTTTAAATAAACTGATTCCTTAGTATTTTCCCACTGTTGCTGTAAGTTGTTGTCTGTGATGTCCCCCAGGGCTCTTTCCTCTCTCTGATTTGATGTATAAAAGCAGCTCTGAGTGATGGATTACTGTGTCATTGCAGCCTGCGAAGGATTAATTTGTTTCATTGATTTCTCTTTAGGCAGATTGCCAGAATTCTCTGCTTCCCACCTTTCTGCAGGACTTCCAGCAGTAACAGACAGTAATAGCCTAAGACAAATCAGCCCATTCTTGTAAAAATAGAAACACAAAATCCTGAAGTCCCAGGAAAGCCATAAAGAAGTTTTTTTCCTTGTGCTGTAAAACCACTGATTCTAAAAGTGAGTCCATCTTCTCTTCTTTTCCCACTTCCCTTTTATAAAAAGGTTGCAGTGTCCTGGGGGGAGTTGCTTAGTCTTAGAAGAGCAATTTCAACCTGCAGTTGGATGTGAACAGTGGGCATTTGATGATCACTGAGAAATGTTTTGTTCATGCTCAACAGCAAGAATAGGAATTACAGGATTGCATAAACCTCACAGTGCATTCTTTCTCAAAATCAACAGGCTGATCAATTACCAATCCATCCACCTGTCTGGGGTATTGAGAAGAAATGCAGTTATATCAGGTCCTGGAGCTGCTGGTCCAGCATGCAGTGGGTATGGGAAGGTAGATGGGACTGGACTTTCCCAGATCAATTAATCTGCATGCTTCCAGGATAATCTGATGAGGTCTTGAAGTGCTGGGCTGTGATGGAAAAACGGCACCCTTTTCAGTGCAGGTTGTGGAAGGGTGAGGGGAGAGATGGAGGTCTGCTGCTGGTATTCTGACCACAACATTGTTCTTTTCAGACCTGTTTTACCAACAGGTTAGCTGTGCTCATTCGTTTGTTTCTACAGTGCAGCACTAAATAAATTGATTTAGTCTTCACAAGTTAAATTTTAGATGTAATTAGTGCTATGGTAAAAATTAATATTGTTTTATGCTAATGTCATTCCCGCTTGGGAATGAAACTGCTGCACCATGCCAAAACAGCACTTTTAGATACAATGCGGGGTAAAGAAGTGTTTGTTTCATCTCTGTATTTGCCTTGCAATGAGAGTAGCTCAATAGCTACTTTCAAAGGAATAGTAAATTTATTGTACTGGATAGCACAGATCCACTGTGTTGCAAATTTGGGGAATTCTAAATTTATAGCCATATTATTTCCCCCCCCCTCTTCTCTCTGGGATGATGTTAGCCTGCTACTTTCTATTTTAATTTACTGTAATTTCAGGTGTAATCCAAATACCATGACTTGGGTCATGGCATAATTTCCTTGATATCTTGCCAGAAAATATCCCTTGTCCTGCCTGATCAATGTTTCTGTGTTTATTTGCATGAGATCCTCTGCAGTGTATTGAGTCTAACTGTTCTTTCTATACCTAACACAGTTTTTAAAAGAACTTTAATGGTGATATAAAGATTCCGCTCTGGTGTTCACTCCTGGGAATCCCTAGAAATCCCTACGTTGTCTGGGGAAACCTTACAGTGTGGTTTAGCCTGCAGTAAGACAAGGGTGGCTGCCTCCAGGCACAAAAGCCTGGAAAACACTGGTCACCTGGGGAATGCTGCAAATTTCCGATCAAAAGCTTCAGTGGTGTAACATGGCCTGAAGATCATCTCTGCTTATGGCCATAATGGGTCCACCTGTGCTTAGAAAGTGTCGAAGACTCTTGAAATGTCCAGTGATCCAGTATCAATCATCCAGTGAATGACGCTCCGTCTCAGGGAAGGTACCAGAGGCATTCCCACCTACCCTGAGCCCAATAAAAGACTACTTGGACTTCACTAGATCAAGGGTCTCCTTCACTCATTCCACAGGACTTATACCACCCTGGACTTCTACTACCACTCATCAGAAATGTATTCCCGGTACTTAGCAACACTGCAGTGGGGGGAAGGAGAGGACAAGATGTGTGCCTAAAATCAGGATTTATGAAGACACTGTCACTGCTCCGTTATGAGTCCATGTCTCGTCTGTGGCAAAAAAACTAGATGAATATGCCTGAAGCCTGGAAGAGAATACTGAAGAGGGCCACCAGAAGCTAAGAGAGGAAATTAAGGAAGGAATCTTCCATATCTCACCAGGGCAAAAAAGAGTCTCTACTATCAGGAGCAGGCAACACCCAGCTAAGGAGAGAGTGGCATAACACAGACCCTTTCTGCCTGGCATTCCCGCTCCTGGTGGTTTGTCACTGTCAAGTAATTTTGAAAGTAAAGGCACAAAATACAACAGTTCATATTTTTTCTGCTCAAATAGTCAAGCCCCAGTGAGGCTGGGCTGTGAGGGCAGGGCTTACCTTGCTTGGAAGAAAATGCTCTCATCTCCTCTGCCCCATCCTCCTTGCTAGTCCTTTTCAGTTTACACAGGGGAATCCTTCTGCTCCTTTGCTAGGCACTAAGGAAAGTTATGCTCTTGATAAATAGTCATAGTAATATTCTTGGCTTAGAAAGTCTGAGATAGAAGTGGAGACAGATTTCCACCCCTATCCCTCCCATTTGCAATAAAACAGGCAGAATCCATCACAGACCAAACTTAAAAAGCTTAAGTGAAGCTCACATCCCTTCATCCCTTCAGGAAAGAAATAGTCTGTTAGATTAGCAAACATTAACCTCTCACATAGTTCTGGATGTAGGATTAATGTCTACTGAAGGGACAGCTGTATGACCGCCAAACACACTAACTATACATTAGGGCTGTCACTCTATCGATCGGGAGAAGTTTGTGTGAAGAAGCAAAGAAGTGCTCTCCACCAGGGAGCAAAACAGACTAGAGTTGGAAAAAGCCATTTGTACTCTGCTAAGACACACTTTTAAAAATTCGTTTCCCATTTCTGTCATCCTTGGTGCAGATGGGCTGAAACCTTTATGCTTCACCCTGCAGTTCTGCTGCATACAGACCGCACACAATTTCCAGCTGTGACCCTGAAGTGAGCTCACCTTTGGACAAAACACAGGCCTATGCCAATGCTGGATTTGCACACTAGTAGAGCATTGCTTGGACTCTACTCGCATGGGGTTTTGAATCCTTGTGTGATTCTCACTGGCTGTATTCTAGCATTGCTGTTCCCATTTAGCTAACTTGGAAGAGACTTCTCTCTAGGATTTTTCTTCCTTACCTCTAATCTAAGAAAAAGAAGAAATAGGGATGAAAAGTAAGTTTGTCAAACTTTCTTTCCTTTAAAGTGTAAAAACTTCATGCTGTGAAAACACAGGTTGATTGTTTCCTAGGATTTGCTGGATTAGATACAAACACTGGATTTGACTCTGGTCACACCCTGTTACTCTAACTCTTCTAATAACCTATGAATTCGACAGAAGTAACAGTGGTTTCAGTGTAATTCTTACCAGAGGCTTATTTTAAGGGATCACCAAAACACTTTCCTAGGGCAATCCTGAAGTCTCATCTATCACATAAAGTTCATACCATTAAGGTAAACAAGACAAAGGTGAGAGCAGTTGCTTTAGAATTGAATCTTTGAGTCAAGGTAGTTTTTGACTGCACTGAGTGCTTGCTGACAAATTGTAAGGGTTATGTGACTTGCTCTTAGCTGCCACAGTGCTGAAACCTTGCAGTTCTGGAAGATGTGAATGTTGGCTTTGGTCAGCCTGAATCAACAGGTATAGGGAAAACAAAGCCTGCATGGAAGAGAAAAAAAAAAGCAGTCTCCTCTGATGGACACAGTGGGGATTTGTGTCTTACTAAGACATCTCTATATATTTTGTATAAGACAACCACTAGAGCCTGGGCCCAACCTCTGGATAGTATAAAAGAAATGTTCCTGACTGAAAAGGTGAACATTTAGGCAGATGTCTGACACTGTTTCTATTTTCTTGTGTTTAGCTTTTTTTTTTCCATTATTGGAGGCCATGCATTTGTAGCTGTATGCATGAGAAGCCAGGAACTGCTGGATATGTGAAAGCTAGAGGTTAGGTGCTAGAGGGCATCAGCCTTGCTGCTCTCAGCTTACCTCTAAGTTATTTAGCTCCAATGGCCAGAGGAAGGGTTAGAAAAAAATACCTTTGTACACCAAGGTACTCAAGACCTGATACCATTATTTCTCTGGAAACATGTTTTCCCAGCAAGTAATTTGATTTTTCCATCAAATTTATTTATTTTTACTTCACCTAGAAATCTGAGGTTGTTTAATGTATGAAATGGAATTCAAGTGGTTAACACTAACACACTTCTGAACAGTATTTGGAAAGGAAGTAGTGTCTCTTGCCTACCCACTGACCTCTGCTGTTATGGGGCTTTTATATCAGCAGAGGTAAAATTCACTTCTCTGCCGTATGTGTTGCTATACTGAAGATCAAATAATTAAATATACTTGTTTGGTTAGAATTCAGCATTCAATGAATAACAAGTTTCTGCTTGTCCACAAGAAGCATGAATTAAAACTCCAAATGAAGGAACAGGAATCACTTGTTTCACATTTTAGAGTCACTGCTGTATTGATACTTCTTTTTATCCAAGTGAGTGAAAAACATGTGGCTTACCTCACTAGTTCCTCATAACTAAGATCACAGGCAATGTATTAAAAATGGTAGGATCCTACATAGTTCCAGTGCTTTATGTAGCTATTAAAGTTAGCCATAACAGTAATTTCTTTCAAATTATGTTGTGTTAAAGGAAGGTAAAGAAATGCAGTTCTGGGTCTAAACAGCTTTTCAGCTTTACTGTGTTCCAGCACACCAAGAAGACTATCACTAGGAAACCACATATGTGTGTTGATGGAGATCATGGCTCTGAAAGGGAAGTATAGTTGTCTCATTCTAAAATTCACAGATTTTTAACATGACAACCATTGCACAGGTGCATGAGATGTTCTTTTTAGAGAGCTCAGCGTGAACTTCTGTGATTAACTCCTATGGGCCTCCTTCAGATAGAAACACTGACGGTGACTTTAACTGGAAAAAGTGCATAAGTCTAGTCCCTAGAGCATATTACACTAACACTACTTTTTGACCTGGTGCATTCTATTTCTTATGCATTTTAAATAATTTTTGAATTGACATTAGCAGTCAGAAAGGACATTAAAATTAAGTGTGATAATTCTCTATCAGAACTGTGTTTCATTTTCTAAATAATGTTTTGAGGTTCCCCCCTAAAATTTGAATAGTAAAGACAAAAATATTACAACATTTTATGATTTTTTTGTAATTTTTGTCAGTTTTGCTAACTGAGGCAAAATTATGTCACCTGTTTTGCCACTTTGGTTTTCAAATTTCTTTCTTCGTCCACTGACACGATGGTACCCTGCCTGAGCTATGAGCATTTTCACAGATTTAGGTTCAGAATGTCTTGTTTTCACAAGAAAAAGAATATGTCCCAAGACCTGGGTTTTGCTCATGGTCACAGTTATGTTGTAATTTAAATTTGGTTTGTTATCGTACCTTTGAAATGGCTACAGCTTTAGAAAAGGTGTAAAATGCATGCAGTGATCTTTTGTGGTCATTATAAAATAGGATGAGAATGCTGGTAATAGTAGGAACAACATCCTGGCTATATTCCAGTTTGACTAACTACATCCTGCTTTTCTGAATTAAAGTTTATTTGTAAGCTTGAACCAAAGGTTCCAGAAAAAACTGTTTTCCCATTAATATTTTCTGGACCCAGACCGGTTGTGTTTCACTGCTAAGTGAAGCCATTTCCATGTCCTGTGTGTTTTTTTAATGAAGAAATAACCTTTGGGTTTACTGTAAAAGTGTACAATTCGTGTCTAGATGGCCAACAAATGGCCAGTAAAAACCATTAAAATCCTTCTGTCTAAAATATAACCAAAATATATAATAAATTCAGTGTTATCACTTACCCTTCTTTCTCTGTCATATGGACCCCCCACCATGAAAAAAAAAAATTACACTGGTACAAATGTAAATGAGAACAAGAAGCAGTGCTCTCTCAATGGACCTGGTCTGTAGGTAGGGGGACATGTCAAGAATAAATCATCTTACAGCTTGGGTGTGTCAATCACTTGAAAATTGCCTGATTCCGTTGTCAGGATATTGAAAACATATATTTAGGAATGCATGAGATAACAATAAATACCATAGCAAACAATGAGCTAACATTTCAATATAGGAGAAACTGCAATTGAGGTACTTTCTGCCTAATCTTAGCCACACCGCTCAGAAGTTTTGTTTTGCAGCACAAGCCTGAAAAAAGAATTAACACAAAAAATTTGGAATTCTGAATAGGATTAACAAATATTATGCTACAACTTCAGCACAATTTCATATTTACAGCAGTTGTTTCTTGTGGCCATCCCTGTCTGTAACTGCCCATCTGATTCTGCCAGATTACTGGTAAAAATATAGAGTTGGAGTTCACACCTTATTAAATAATCATATAATGTAAATATGCTTCTCAACATCAGAGGGTAAAGCAGTTGCTCTTTAACAGATGCCATACTATATGAATTATGTAATTTCCATGGTTATAAAAAAACAGCTTGAGAAATCGTACAGTAACAATATGATGTATGCTAGGATTGATTACCCCAAAAATCCGTTCAAGAGGAAAAATGGGGTGGGGAGGGGAGGGAAGGGAGAGACTTTTTCTGTTCAAGCTTCACATCCTAAAGACTTAGCTTCCATAGAGAAAAACCTCACATTCAGTTGTTATATTGGGTAGTCACTCAATTTGTGTATTCATTATGTGCATTAAATGGTCAAATATGTTCCTTCCAGCATATATGAATAGTTTAATTTTTTCTACTGAAAGAGAGATAACTATCAGAAATAGCAATAAAAGTCACATAATGAAATAAGAATACTAGAAAATCTGAGGATTTTAGTATAGTCCATTATTCATTTGATTCCTGGCAGCCTTTATGATTACAAATCACTTGATTGACTAACTACACATTCTCAAAGTGAATTATGAATCAGGTTCATTTTTCCTGGTTGAGAGTTGGTACATGTTGTAACTCTTCCCCTTTGTGATATATCAAGTTCTTGTAACAGTAATAAGAGATATAATCAACTCTTTATTTCAGGACAAATAAATTGCCTTTTCAAAAATGAAATGTGGTTGCTAACATTTTAACAGTGTGCAATGTAATTCCTTCCTGCTGTTCTCAGAGTACAATCTGCTGTGATGATATATCTTTTGAATATTTGACTTTGCTGAAATTATTTTAAGAGCCTTACACCCTCAGTTCATGCCTGCTGAACTTATAGGAGATTTGGCGTTGGGAGTAAGAGCAGTAAGTGGTCCCTTTGCTTTCTGAAACCAAGCCTCAGACACTGAAACCCTGGGCCACAATTTGCCCTCTTGTGCCTGGCTCAGAGCTCAGTTTGGGAATGCTGAACAGTTTTAAAGCTGTTTAAGTTTACTTTGAAACAGCAACAGCAACAACCACTACACAAAACCAAAAATAAAACCCCAATTCCCCCCCAAAAAAACCAAGAAAAAAAAAGAAAAATCTCTTCTAATGTGTGCTTGACCCTCAAGTCCTCTTCCATGAAAGACTTCCTCAGGCTTTTGTGTAAATTATGCAAGGGGAATGACTGGCAGGCTAGGGTGGGACTTGTTTGTAGAACAAGTGCATAATCAGATCCCAAATCCCCTTAAATAGGTTTAGTCATCTTCAAATGACTACAGGGAAATAAAATGAAAGAAAAAAAAAGAAAAAAAAGACCAGACTGAGACTGCTCAAAATCTGTGCGAGTGAATGTCCGAGTAGAAAACCACTAAAAACAGCATTTGTGCTTCACATCTGCCTGGCAGATGTAGCCAGGAGTGCTGCTTTGGCTTTCTGGAGTGTGGTGGTCTCTGAATGCTTGTGTCCCAGTCAGCAGAGCCAGCTCCCATCTGGGATGATGTAGGCTAGGGTACATCACAGTGCCAAGTTTGACAGAGTTCAAGAAGCATTTGCATGATACTCTCAGGCTCTTGGTGTGGCTTTTGGGGATGGTCATATGTGGGGATAAGGGCTGGACTTGATGATCCTTTTGGGTCCCTTCCAACTCAGTATATTCTGTGATTTGGTGATAGTATACCATTGGGTTTGAGGGACAGGATACACCACATCCTCTGGTACACGTGCTGAAAACAATGCATCTTT
>JAWMRA010000090.1:2240896-2257687 GCA_035584735.1 Pseudotriccus pelzelni | reverse complement strand
GCTGTGTTTTAATTACCAACAGCTAGTTGTTTTGAATGAAATTTCTCTTATGATTTAAAAAAACGTACATATTTCTAGTTAACTTCATGCTTTCACTTAAAAAAAATGTCTTGGAGCAAATGTGAAGACCACAAATACTACCCCAAAATGTAAAGGCATGAAAGTAAAGGTTAGAAAAATTTGAATACTTAAATATAGGCGATTAAACTGGTACACCTTCTTAGCCACAGTTATTTTCTGTACTGATCCATCTGTCTGAATGAAACACAGGGATGCAGACACATTCTCAATCTTAAGTTGTTTTTGCAGTCAGTGAAGGGGATGATTTTACCAAAATAATTATTCGAATGATAATATTAAAAATGCCAGAAAAATTGATGCCAGTGAGTACAAAATCCATGTGAAACAAATAGAGGTCAGGATCAGGAACACTGTAATGTGAATATCCAATTAACAATAACAGAAAAGATATGGGGCATGGTACATAAATGGAGGCTGCCTGGGGCCAAAAGTTCTCAATAGCGAAGCCAACAAGATATTAAAAACACCTCACATGACTTTGTTTTTCAGCTCATTAGAAAATCCATGCTGAAAATATGTTTATGTCTTCTACGAGCAAAACCAAATGTGTTCCATAATGCATGTATTAAGATGATGTATAACTTGCACAGCATCCATAGCTAAGAAATTGTGACTACATAAAGTGTTGTGGAAGGGTAGGGAGGAAGAAGGAAAAATGGTAAGAAGGAGAAATGCTTGAGAGAAAAAACTTTTTAACCAGAGGTTTTTACATGGACCACAGAACCTCATGTCCCACCTGCTGGTTTCTCAAGCAAACCTGTTGCCAAGAAAAATTTTTTCTTGGACTGTAGAATTCATAAGATGTTCTTGGCTTGCATCAAGAACATGGCAGTTCATTCCCCACGCAGACAGCTCTATCTAGCTAGGATGGATATAAACAGAAAGACTAATTCCCCAATTATTTATACAAAGACAGAGATAGCTGCATTCTGGAAGGCTAGTAGGAACTGGTAGTTGGTTTTCTTTTGACTTTCAGAGCTGTCAGACTCCACCGGAAACCATCTAGACCTTCATCCACAGGAAGGTAATTCACAAGATTACTACTCTGATTCACAGTGATTTCCCCCCTCCCCCCGAGAGTATTGCTACTGTTTACCTAAGGATGATGATGATGATAATAAAAATAACTATTATTATTGTAATAATAATAATAGTAACAACAGTAATAACAACAACAATAAAACCAACAATAATAAAACATTTATATCAAACACAATCTTTACTTGGATAAAAAATTTCTTTTCCTTCCCGCCCCACCGGCTTTTGAGATTACTTGTTTGAGCAGGGAGTACTCCACAGCTACCAATACCAACCTTACCAAACGCAAATGTTTGCACTGTGAGAAGAATATTCTTACATGTCCTGGAAATGCATTACACTTATGAGTTCCAGCAAACAGTAGCTTTTCCAGATCAATGCACCTATTTTTATTAGTCAAGTGGAACTTCCTCGTAGCTGTTTTCAGATTCAAGTCAACTGGTTTTTATATTATGTGTCTCTTCTTTCCCCTTTTCTCCCCACTTTTAGGCCAAGGAGTCAAAATACTGCAACAGGATTAGTGAGGGGAGTAAGAGGAAAACAATTTTCCTAGTGCTTCACATGCCATAATCTTCATCCTCTCACTTGTTCATAAAATGCAGCCAAAATAGGAAATACATGAAATAAGTTTCTAGCAGTTTACAGCAAAGCTACAGTGAAAAGAGAGAGAATAGAGAATAATGCAGCCAGTGGAAAAAGAAGCAGCAGGAAGAATACTGAGGATCAGTGGTCACCTAGGACTGCAAACTGAACCTTGCAAGTAGTCTTACTCTATTTTAAAAACATTTTAAGGACCTGTGGGGTTGGGTGTCAGTTCAGGCACTGGGATTAGCATTCCACTTGTGCAAAGTACCATGGAATTTTAACAATACAAGAAATCACGGTTTCTGCAGTCTACCAGCTGTTTGTTAATTTGTTACTTTAGAGACAAATTTCACGTCTGAGTTCAGTGTTGCATCTGTACCAGCACCATACTGAGGCAACGGTTAAAAAATCTGATGCTGAAAAAGATGGTGTCTGTAAGTCATATACAGTCTCAGACACATACATAAATGAATGTATCCCCAGCTTAGGTAATGAAATATTAAAATATTACAATGAGCACAAAGATGTGGCATCAAAGAGTCCAGTCCACTTTGTTGTTGTGGGGGTTTTCTGCATTTAACATAAAGGAAAGATTTAAGATATTATTTCAGTTTTTGTTGTAAATGTATTTCTCTGTAGCGCACTGGGGACTCTAGGACCTGATTATCTTAGCACCTGGTTTTGTCATAGAATTATTATGCTGAAATAAAACACCAGGCTATTTATTTTGGGTCCTCAAGAGGAGGTGGGTATTTAACTCAATTTGGCAAAACCAAACAGTCACTTTTTGAGGACGGTATCTTAGCTATTCCTTTTCTTTATTGCAGGTTTTATGAAATACTTTTCCCTTCAAAATCTTCCTTTAGAGTTGCAGAGACCCACCACAGCACAGATGAGGGGAGCTGGGTAAGAAACTTCATGGTCTTATAATGACTTTGTCTAGTCTGGGAATCAAGGTGATTTACCCAAGCCTAAAACCTTGTTTAAGTGGTCTCTATGCTTTATGAAGGCTGATCAAGAAAGTTGTTCTTAGACTTTAGAGAAGGCACTGTGAGATGTATAGTAGATGCTTTGGAAAAAGTTTTAAATCTTTCATTGACATTTGTTTTTGCAAAAATTTAAGTAGCTGCATATATAAAATCTGGTCACAGAGTCTGAAAAATTTGACTGTATTTTTTGTTAATCAAAACCAGACAATAATATGCGTTGTGGTAATTTTTATTTCAACAGTATGAAAGATTTTGGATATTAGCTGCTTCTTAAAATGACTATAAATTTCAACAAATACCAGGAAAGATAGCATCTTCAAACAAAAGTAAAAAATAACATTTCACCACAACACCCAAATTTTCCCGGGGGATTTTACACATTTCAGAGTTTCTGAATCTTAGTTGCACTTTTTAGTGCAGTTTCTGAAGCTACAAAAATCTAATCTCTGTCACTTAATTTTGTCTCAAAATGTCACAGGTTAAAGTAAATTATTATTTGCTTAATTTTAATATTTGTGAAAACAGATAAATATTTTTGTTATAACTTAAAAGTCACTTGAAAAAATTAAAACGCTATAAACTGCTGGAGCACAGTCATGTATCTGGCTAGATAATATATTCTCTTTGTAAAACATTCAGCAGAATGAATATTCATAGCTGAAGTTGTGTTCCATGAAATATAAAATTTATAATAGAAGTGAGATTGTGTCCTTAACAGGCTATATGATGCAACTTCTTTAAAAGCAGTCATGTAATTCCCTTTTAAGTCAATTACTCTGTCACCCCTGGTGATTACACTCCCCAAAATGTATCAGATGAATTTTTCATTATTATTTCCCAAAGAAAAAAATAAAAATTATGAAAAATCAAAAGCAAAGTTTACATGAGAAGATGTTAATTTTTTGCATAGTTCACCATACATTCAGGGCAGCATTCTTATTGGCATAGGGCCTGCTACTTTTAATGTTGCTTTTTTTAGTTAGTAAAGTCAGTAGCAGTAGAGCCTTGGAATTGGTAGCAAGAACACAACTGCAGATTTGAATACTTAATTTTGTGGCTAAAACCAACTGCATCACATTTTCAGCAACAACAATGGGATTGTTTTCAGCACTGCTTTACCAAGGAGGCATGCTTTTTATTTTCTTCTTGTATATACAATTAAAACCATCCCCAACAGAGAACTTTGCCCTGCATTCACTTCTGAAAGAGCAGGAGAGATGCCACTCAAAATTCTTGCCTTTTCTTGGGCCAAATACTGAAAGAAAAGCCCAGCAGTGAACCATTGCTTATAAGACTTCTAGAAAAAGGTTGAACTAATTCACTAATTGCCAATACTTGCCCCAGCATGCAGTAATAAGGAGCTCTCTGGTCATGAGAAAGGTCCTTTTTCCTTTTAAGTGGAAAATATAGAAGTATTACCTTTGTTCTAGTTTTGGCCAGGACCTGGAGGTTATTCTAAAGCACCTCACATCATTGCCAGGGGAAGGCACTCTCTGGCTTTCGAGAAGAAGGGTGTGGTTTCTGGTCCAAAAAATGTGGTGGCATTGTTCGCCATTGTTCATTGTCTTGGGGTCTGTGGTGAGTATTTTTGCTTGTAAATCACCGTTTCTTTTGCACACTTCTGTTATTAATATTGTTGCTGTTACTGTTAGTTTCCTTATTTCATTGCTGTTCTCAGTGAAATGTTCTTACCTCAACCTTTGATCTTTACCTGTTGTGCCTCCAATTCTCAACTCCGTTCTGCTGGAGTGGGAACGGGGATGGGAATGGGGGAGTGAGTGAGCGATATGAGGTTTGGGAGAGTTTCAGTGGGAGCACTGAATAGTGTAGTACCATTCCTAAACCATGACAACCTTTTATTGGGCAAGTGATAAGGAATTGCATGCATGGAGTAGAGGCAAGTTCTCTTCTTGCTCTAGAGGTTATCCACCAGTGCCTGTATTCTTGTTGAGTAATAATGAGATATCATAATGAAACAGTATAAGATGTATGTCAGATGGTTCTCCAATAACATTAGAAAAAAAGCAGCTGATGCATGGGATATTGAAGGCAGATTAAGTTGTTAATGTATATTAGTATATTCTTAATTTCCTTTTAATTGAAAAAGACATATTGACTTTAATTAGAACCATTTCACAGGAACTGTCAATTAACACATGTCAAACTAGTTAATTCAGAACAGAATTCTTTTAATTAGGGTCTGCTTTCCTTTAACTGTGGGGCCAATGAAATCAGCCTTTTCTTATCAAGACTTTAAATGTCTCTAAGAAATACAATACAAATCTCTAAAAACTTATCTATTATTAGAAGCCCATATGGATAACATTACAAAGATGGTGCTGGCATTGTTCATGCAGCACAAATCAGAGTTTCCTTTACGACTGTTTGAAAAAAAAGGGAAAAGATGGCTTTGAAGAAAGACTATTTTAAATACACAGATTTATCCTACATTAAAAAGACCACAAAATTTATGACATGGATGTTCACATTTAAACTATTATATAAACTATTTTAATACTTCTGCTTAAGTAAATGGGCCTATTCAAATGTTTTGTGTGTTCTATCAGCCAAAGACACATGAAATATTTTCAAAGCATGCAGTAATATTCTTCCCTTAAATAAACCACAATGAAAAGGAGAAAACACACTTGACTATTTTTTGAACAATATAAACCCAGCATTGTTAACTTTCATTTCATGTGAAGATTTAACACTGATTGATAATCCAGTGAATGTGAACACCAGTGAGGTAATGTAACCTCAGTTATCATGCAGCGTATAGTCCCTGTTTTGACTTTCACATATGTTTTCTGAATATATTTTGAGTTTACTGATGGATCTCTACTCTTGGCTCATGTACTGGTGTAAAGGCCTTCTCCATGGTTTCTGGGCACTGTCATGTGCAACATCTGTAATGCTGGTCACATCCCTTTAGGAGTAAAAACAGCTGAGAAAAATACAGCAAAAAACATAAAAGGACTGATTGCAAAATCTAGACTTAGTTTTATCATACAGGCGTTAGCCACTGTTTTACTGACCTCTATCAACACAGGATTACAGAGATTAGTGAAAGGAATACTTAAAATTCAACTATGGATTCCGGAGAGGATTATCTGGTAAGATATTTCATGTATCCTGATGGTTAGTTGAATATATTAGGAACCTGACTATCAGTCTGACTAACTCAACAATAAAGGAGGAATAATTTCCCAAAATGAAGTACAACTGGGGTTCATTACAATTTAATGTGTCCTAGAAGTACACTTTACCTAGGATCCTACCCACACCATTTTTTTGCCAAGGGAACCTCCAGTATGTGGTGGATAGAAGGGTTGTAGGAGTGCCATGTGTTCAAATCTGTGTTAAGGTTTCCACAAAACTTTGATAAGTAGATGAACTTTAACTGGATGATCTGCAAAACTGAAATATTGTGCCCCAGGCAGTTCAAGCAAGAGGCTGTGCAGGCACGTCAATTTACTGTCTAGTCTCCTTTGTGAAGGGTACCCCAAGCATAACTAACAGCTGTAGTTCTACTTTTAAATGTGATTATAAATAGGTAACATACGACCCTGATATTTATTCATTAATCCCATTGTGATCCATATTAAATCTCTGCTCATTGGTTATATCTGCTTATCTGCCTACCATAATTTAGAATCCTTCCAGCAAATCTAAGTCACTTTGGTACTGAATTGCATAATTCAACTTCTTTTATAACACAGCAGAAACAATATTTTAAATTTTGATCATGATGTTCAGTATGTTGTTTGTTTCAAAATGGCAACCATCAATAACTCTTCTTTTAAAAACATATCTACAGTGGCTGTGCATATGAAGTATGGGTGTACTTACTACAAGGTTTTCAAAGCCCTAAGTGACTGCCTTTATGCTCACATATTATCTGTTATACTGAACTTCAAATTGGAGGAATATATGAATAATTTAAATTATATAAAAATTTAAGATTATGGTGAAATTTTTAATCTTTGCAGTATCCCACTCTGGTAGGTGATTATTGATGTAGTGCATACATAACAGCAGGGACAATGAAGAAACAGTTCTATGGAGAAAAAGTGGCATACCCAACCCTCACACCAAGCCAGTTTAAATTAAAAGAAGAAGGTCCTGATCCCCCAAAGTGCCTGATCTTCCCTGCAAATACACCAGTGCACCTCTCAGTATAGCCCACTATGTGTCCTGCTCTCAAAGCAGTGCGAAGTGTTCTTTTTTTTGTAGTTAATACCAAGGCGATTCATTGCTTAGCAGCAGCACTAATATTTACACACTTATGGATCTCATGATTTAGTAACAAGCTTTGACTTCAATTAAACCTGACAGTTTCTGATAGCAAGAAGTCATTATAGAACTTCAAAAGCACTTGAACTGCAGCAAGATCTTTACAATCATCTGTATAATATCTTTCAGCCTTTGTTGGCTCCTTGATCTTCTGTGGCAGCCCCAACTTCTATGTCAACTTTGGTCTGTGAGAAGTTGAACCTTAAAGCATACTATTAAAAAAGTATGAAAATGCTGCAATATACAATAGATTTCACCCAGTCTGACATTCTTTTGGGGATAAGTGCTTAATAAAAATTACCCATGTGAGTCATGTACTGTTCATGTATTGTTCATGAATCAAACCAAGAGCCATTTAAAAATTACTAGCATTACAGAAACGTAACAGCTTTTTAACAGATTATTTAAATGACTGTAGCTCTGATTTCCAATCATTTTATCCAAACAGCTATGGCAGAACTATCCCTGAAAGGGAGCAACTTTCTGATTAAACTCTTTTGTTGTTGGATTTAAGAAATATTTTAGAAGAGAGAATTTCTCAATTACGTATTCATCTTTCAGAGCATGGGCATAGAAGGTATAACAATACTATCAAACCAGCTGAAAGCACTAAGGGTTTGGAGGATTCATTCTGTTCTTTCAATCACAGCGAATAAAGCCTTTAAATACATCCAGAGCAGAACAGACTGTGTTCAGACTGACCAGTGTGTAAATCACTTCGTCAGAAGCTCTTGGTTTCCTTAGCTTGGCCTGCCTGGCACTTCTGCAGCATGATGTGAAAAGTCCTCAAGCAGTGCATTTGTGCATTTTTGCAGACAGATTATCAACTCCTCCAACTCCTTGATTTTTGCTTAGTTGAACAAATGCATCCTAATGAAACTGAAACTCATAGATACCCTGATCTGCTCACGTGTTAAAGACTCCTTGGCCTGATGTTGCCAGTGGCTGAACTCTCTGTTCCTCCTGTTCCAAGGAGGGCTTTTAGCTGTGACAGTTGTGCTCATGTTAAACCATTACAGCAACTGGTTCGCAACACCCGAAGATGGAGCCCACTCCCATTAAACTGGGAGAATTCCTTGGTCTAAGTCTTCTAGACTGATGCCTTTCATTTGCTGTCATTGTTTTGAATCACAGACCATTTTTTTTCAAAACTCATGATCTTTAGAACAACTCTATGTTCCACTGCCTGTTTCCAAAGTAACCTATGCATCTTTGTGTTAATGATGAAAGCTAATAGTGGAAAAATAATGCTAAGTCACCTAATATATGCCTAAATATTTGCAATGGTGTTAAGTAGCTGTAAAAAAGGACAGTGAGCTGGCTGTCTTATCATCTTGAAGAAGGGACCTGTGGACCATCAGCAGTTTAGACATCACAGATAAGGAGCTACTGCTTTTGCTCCCACTGTGCCTGTGGGCATATTCTTCCAGGTCACATCACCTCACACTACTGTAGTGTTAACTACTCCTTTATTAAACAATTCTCTGAGCATAACTAAAGCATTTGGGTTGTTAACATACATAATAAGCTATGTTTAAGAAGGTTTCAAATCAGCACATTGTACTCTGCAGTGAAGTCATAAAAATATGCTAACATGAGCACATCTAATGAGGAAAATGTTGCATGCAGATGTCTGTTTGCCTATTATCCCATAAAATGACTGTATATTTTTATTTATATAAGTAATGTTAGACACAAATATGTTACCAAAAAAGCATTCATTTAGGAAATGTGTAAACACAATGACTCTAATATAAGAAAATGTTTTAAAACGTATTTTTAGTGTTTAAAAAATGAAATTTGAAGAAATTGTTCCAGAGTACTTTTTTTTTCCTCCTTCATGATGAGAAAGAAATGTAGGTTCATAGCTGACATATTATTTGTGATGTGGTAGTAAAGTAAAATTTTTTCCTTACATCATCTATCCTTTACATGATGCAAAGGAGTACAATACTGAATTTTTTTTTTTTATTTGAAGGCTCTCTCTGGGCACATTGGCCACCAATTTCAGTTTTATTGCAGTGCATGAATAGCAAAGTCATATATCCTTATGTTAATGCAAAGGATATAGGAAAGGAAAGGGAAAGTATAATTTTTGTTGTTTCTGTTGTCATTTAAAATTTTCATAGTGTCTGTGCACATTGGATACCATTTAATTTTTACTGCATTACACTGATAGCAATGTCACATATCATTAAATTAACACCAGGCTAGGAAAAAAAAGGAAAACCAGATTTTTCCCACCTCTGCTATTACCACTATTTGAAATTTTTTCTACTGTGTGAATATAATTTCTGGAGAGTTGTGTAAATATTGAAAAATATTATCTCCAATGTAAAAAGGGTATAACAGTATATGCGTTTGCTCTGCTCCATGTGAGAGTGGATAGAAAATATAAGGTTATTCACATTACTTACCAGTGGGATACAAGTTTGTTCAATATCTAGAAATGGTTAATGTGGAAACAGTAATTTTCCAGAAAACCTGGAATGATACCAGAATTTAATTTCCCTAAATCAGTATATTTTATTAAAATGCTTATCTTATGGATCCCAAAATAAATTCTGTGTCCACCTCATTATATTTTGGCTTCTGAGTAGAGAATATGACCACCTCTTTGGGACACACAGGGTTAATGTGTAGCTGTGGTGGACTCACTCCTGCTCACTTCCTTGTGTAAGTAACAGCCACCAGAATGGACATGGTGCCCACCTACGTGGGGATCACTAGCCAGCTGTGTGGCTGCTCACTTTTCCGTGACAGGTCATTTTACAGGTCAGCACGAACAGCAGACAGGAGTTACTTGACAAGGAGGCAAGGATTACTTGGGTTACTCTGAGAAATTTGTATCTTAGTGTGGTGCAAACAACTGCCTCAGTTTTGGAGAGCAAAAGAGGTCAGCTTGTTTTAGTTTATAATTTAATAGTAATAATTTGCATATCATGCCAACACTGCTTCTTTGTCCTTGACCTTTGAAACAACTCTGTTGTGGTCCTGTAAATCAACTTCTATTTTTAAGGAGACACACTTGGACAAACAGAAATAGGCCTACCAACAAGAGATGGCAAGCTCCACTGTGGTCCTTCTTGGGTAGTTGAGGAGCAGATGAGCACTCTGGGTTTGTTTTGTTTGGAGAAAAGGAAGTGTGGGGTGAGCTCATTGCTGTCTACAGCTTCCTGAGGAGAAGTGGAGAGGGAGATCCTGGGATCTAGCAACAGGACATGTGGGAATGGTTTACAACTATGTCAGGGAAAGTTTGTGCTTGTCATTTGGAAACATTTCTTTATTGAAAGGGTGGTCTCAAATACTGAAACACAAACCCGTCAGTGTTTAAGACAATGTTAAACAATGTCCTGAATAACATGCTGTAAGTTTTGGTTAGATGTGAAGTGGTGAGGCAGGTGGATTAGATAAGTATTGTAGGTTCCTTCCAACAGAAGTATTCTGTTCTGTTCTGACATAACTCACACTTGAATTAATGGCTCAAGGTAAGAACGCTACATTTTAATGGACACCCCAAATGCTTTGCATTGCTCTTGCACTCTTGCAGAGTTCCCGCCTGGTGCTCCTAGTGAAGATTGGACCACTGAGGATGGTCTCAGACAACATATCCAGCAACTGTAAGGTCCCTTTCTTTTTTGCTGCACAACATTTTCGATGTGAACCTTTCTGGAGCATGTGGCTTGGCCCCTGCATGGACACAAAGCTATTCCAAGTTTGTCCATGGGCCTTTGGAGAGCCTATTACTTGAGGGGGGGACAAAACAGTTTCCAGGATCTTTCACTCTTGACAAGGAGTAGGACAAGAAGGGAAATAGACTGAGCTTTGTGGTGTACGTGAACCAACGTGAATCTGGAAGGACAGGATAATCTTGGCCAACATCTGTTTGATGAAAGCTGTATGACATTAAACAATGACAGATGTATGTAATAGATTTTCTGATGTTACAATAGGCTACCTCTCAATAGGCCACCTGAACACACACAGCTAACACGGTTTTTAAATGTATTTTTAATACATTCCTTGTGTGGGCCTTGGAGAAGTTTCTTCCTCACTCATTGCCACAGGCTACTCATGTGCAACAGCAGCAGCACTCCACCTTCAAAATATCATGTATTATGAGAGATAAAATCATAAAAGACATCTGACCATGGGAATCCTATGAGTCCTTTCTTTCACACTGAATTTGAAGTATCAATTTCTGTACTGCTGCTGCTGTTCCTCGGATGATGTCTATGAAACAGGCACCCTTACCCACATAACACAAGGACAGTGGAGATGGCTTGCCTTGGAAAAGTCAGTTACAGTGCTGGGCACAACCTTTGGTGGTGCCAGTGTCCCTTTTCCCCGGTACTTCAAGTGAGACAGAACAAGTATGAAATATTTTGTAACAGGTGTTAGAGAAAGTGGGATAATGTGGATAATGGAAGAAGTGCTGGATAGGAATAGGCTGCTGTGTTCTTCATCTGGGGAGAAAACCTAGAACTACCCTTTCCTCATGAGATGCAGGAAGAACAGGGGGGTGTGTGTTTGGGGTTTTGCAGAAGACAAATTTTAGCTTTTTTTGAAAGCTCTACATATATTTTTCTTTGTGTTTTTTATTTTTCTCTTAGCTGTACTGGAACTCTTTTGTTTTATACTGGCACCTCTCAGAACATTTTTAAGTTATAAAAAAGATATTTATCTCAGGAGTCCACAGATGAACTATGATTTTTTTCCCCCTTCATAGGTATTTATTAAGCTCAGTGGGACTAATTCTGTATTTGATCTGCACCCTGTGTAGTCCTTTATACAGGTGCCAAATGGGTGTGAAATGCAGGCTAAAACTACAAGCATATCATTGACAGATTGAACTGGAGGTCTGGGATCACACACCAGAAATCTGAGTCCAAATCTTACATCTCCAGTGTGGGCTGAGCCACTCCAGATGGCAGTGATACTGCAGGTATTCATAAGCCACTTTTTCTCCTACTAATTTCTCTGGAACAAAATGCTGACAAGCATTTTGTTTAGTCCCTTAAATTAGGAGAGATCAAATACTGACACATACATATATAGATACATATGCAGTTTCTCGCTTCTTAAGTCTAGGAGACTATACATATTAATGGTCTCTTCTACACATACATATATATATCAGGAACTTTAAGTGGTGGGCTTTTAGGAAAAAAATTAGTCTGAAGCACTGTTATACAACATGGACTTAATTATTGTGGAAACTGCTATCTAAAAGCAATTTAGTTTGCTGTGGAAGAAGAGGCAGGAGAAATGTTGTGTTGTAAGCAGTTTAAAGCTCCACGCGTGCTGAACCTCAAGAACCAGGTGAAAGCTGTTTGCAAACAGTTTAACTTTTTGTCCAAGAGGAATGGAAATCCATATCTTATATACCGTTTTGCAGCAGTGGCAGTTTACTTCTTTAGATGGACATGTGTCCTGGCAAATTTTGACAACCAAGAGATATACAAGGGCTTGGATCTTGAGGACTGGCTGACACCCCAAGAGGGCCAGAGCTGAAACATGAATTTCCTGTTTTTAATGTCCAAGAGACACCTGGCTGGGGCTGCAAGTTCTTTGGTGTTGGAATGTGGGATGAACTTCCATGTCAACTCAGACATTGTTCATTATAAACCTAATGTTGACATAGAAATGACCAAAGTCAGCTTTTGTAATGTCAAACCCACATTTCAGCAGCTGTGGAATGGAAGGAACAGTGCCAAACTGGACTCAGAATAAAATGTATTTTAATAAAATTTCTAATCCGATTTGATTTCCAAAGCATATTTCATCAGTCTATTTCCTGTTTTTTTTAGTGACAGCCACCACAAACATTGGCATGAAACTAACTTAGAAAAGCAAATAATAGCAGAAAAAATGGGCTTTTCTCAATGTGTTGAGTACACTGCCAAAATCTCTTTGCAGTCCACCTGCAGTTTTGAGGACTTGCTTGTTAAAGAAATTAGGGTTAAAAAAACAACTGTGGACTTTATCTACTACTCATATGCTAAAAAAACTCCCCCAAACACCCCACAAGACAAGACAATAATTTCAAAATTATGATCAGACTTATTTTCATAATAGAAATCATTGTTTATTTTCTATGATAAAATTTGGTCATGTGAATCTCTGGAATAACTTTAATGGATGGTGAAAGATACTGGTACTCAAATAAAATTTGGTTTTCTTTTAGAAACTTATCCTTGGGCCCTTTTGATTAGCAGCTCTTTTGATGTGATATCGACCCACACCTCTCTTTTCAGAGACTCTTCAATGGAAAATCTCTTCTCTTGCGTACTTCTTAAATAATAATTTCTTGTACAGTTCACAGAGTAAAAAAAAATCCTGTGCCTCCTAGTTTGATCACTTATGTGCCTAGTAACTGAGATATAGAGAACCTGGTTTCGTAACCTTCGGAAAATAAAAAAAAAAACCAAAACCAAGAGAACATTGACTTATAGTAACGAAGAATTGGGTTTGCCTCTTTCTTTAGAAATAGGAGCAATGGAGATCTGATAGTTTATAAACATTATCATGGTCAGGCAAAGCCCATTTAGTATGAAGTACAATGTTGAATGATAACTTCTTCTTAAAAACAGCAGGAATACACATAATTTTGCTGGATGCTGTATTTACCACAGTCTAACATTTATTCATCCCTCACTCAGGCAATAGTACATTGAAAGGAAATTTCTCTGAATTGAAGAAATAGGAATTTAACCATATTTAGAAAGTTAATTTTCTCACTTTGTGAACTCATACTCTGATTAAAAAAGAAGCAGTTATAATTTTCCAGCAAATTAACTCTAAGTTTATTAAAACCATTCTTTTGGATATCCTATATTGCCAAGTTATGGTTAATACTTATTATGAGATTAAGCCACTAAAATATAACTAGTCTAAGAAAACATCTTCAAACTTCAGACATAAAAGAACTGTATTAAAGCAAATATTCAGATTAATTGGTGATGGGAGCATTTAATGTCTAACAGCAAAGAAGAAACTTTAGACTAAATCTATTAGGGCTGGGGGAAATTTAGAGGTCATCACCTACTCTTTGCAATCACTTCTCCAAATGTTTATACACGTAAGTGCTGACTAATAATGACTTACTAACTTCAATACTTAATCTGATATAATTAAAATTTTTGCTGATTATTTATTGTGTTTCACCAGCTTATGTAAATACTTTAAACTAATGTATCATCAGTAACTACCTTGCAAGGTGGGTTTATAAGCTACTTAAAAGTCTATGTGTCTTGATTATAAAATAATCAGAATCATTCTAACTTATTTCAACATTTCTGTAAAAATGAATGCATCAAAGTACACCAAAGCATTTCAGTTTTTATACACAAATGTTAAAATTGTAAATATATAATAATTTTGAAAATTTTTTCTTTAAATAGGTAGTAATTTTGAAATAGGTAGTTTTACTCTATCTCTTATTAGATTTAATCAGCAAAATCTGCAGGAATAAATGAAGAAGATGCTAGCATGTCCTACAGAACATGTAAATATTTAGTGAAAATACAGAGAAAACATGCTGGTGCTCGTTTGAAAGCAACTTTCAGTGTGAAAACGCTACTAACATGTTTGGTCTGTCACAAGGGGTAGCAGAATATGATTTGATGAAAACAAAAAGAAAAGGTTATTGGAATGTGCCAGAAATTCAAGAAAAAAAGTCTTGGATAAGGGTTATCTTTCCAGATATCTAGTACAACATGTGCAAATATTGGTAACATTCATATTTCCTTTCACTGATGAATATCAGAGTTGTTAAAATAGCGTTTTATAGTCTGTTGAGGGTCTGTCATTTTCCTGGAATCCCAAAGGAGTGCAAAGAAAATTATTTGGGAAGAAAATTATTGATTTCCTGCCCTATGATGATTATATTCATAATAAGAACTGATGTCCTGTTGTGCCATCAAGTAACCTTGTGTATTACTCAACAACCTTCTACCTGCCTCAAGGTTATGCTCCAGAGATTGGCCCAGAAGGAGAAAAGTGCTCACTGAACTAAATACTTCTCTCATGTTCTCAAAACATGGGCATCAGGGTGTTTATCAAAGGACACTGCATTCAGACATGGGGTACTCCTTGCTGCAGAACAAGCGGATAAGGAAAGACCTGCAGATTTCCAGGGGGTTGTCTCCTGTTCATGCATGGTGCTGCAACTTGTGATCTGTAGGTGGAGTTACTTAGCATTAATAATAGGTGCAGCAATGTGTCCTACTCTGTTTTAGTGACAGATACCGTCCAACACCTTAAGAGCCATTGGTTTTGGTGAGTAGCAAACAGGCTAAGATCTGTCTTTATATTTTTTTAGAAATGCATAATGTCACGATCACCAGGGGATAGCAATCCCTTTCCATAAATTCAATTTGTTCGTAACCTTTTGACACAGACCATAAATAACTTTCATATATTTCACACAGATGGACATATGTAATAAATTACATAAACAATATATATAAATATTTACTTTACAAAAATGCAAACTAAATGTAAAGTGCCATATGAACAAACCACCTATTAGCAAAGGATTAATTTCCTTTTCCATTTGAAATCTAGATTGCATGCTTAGCTGCTCCATTTGGAATGCCTCTGTAGTGGTTGAAGGTATAAAGTGGTACCAAGGAAAACATTAATCAGTTGGCAGTGAGGCTGTTTCTCCAAAGGTTACATTAGAGAAAAAAGAAAGGAGAGGCTGAGATTTGGCTCATGGAAAAGCTTGTATAATTTTCTGGAGGAGGTTATGAAGTCTGGACATGAAAACACTTTAAAAAGGAAACTATTTTTATTTTTGAAAATTGTTCCTGGTGAATTTTTTAATATGTTTAATTTGCACATGATTAGTATGATAATAATAGCAAAAATGCTAAGAGAATATGTTACAATTCCAAAGTGCTAAATTGGAAATATCAGAAAATACTTATTGGAGAAAATAATTTTTTTTCAGCTTTATACCTAAACCCCAGGTATCCTACAGGAAACAAAAATAGAATAACAGTTTGACTACCAATTTTTTTTTTTTTTTTTTTTTTACAAATTTCTCTTTGTGCTTTGTGCTTTGAAAATTGGAAAAGATATCCTGTCTGGATGCTTTATTATTAAAGTAATATAATTAAAAATATTGGTGACATTTAGAATAGAAAAATAACTGAAAGTGGTAGATGTAAGAAAATAGCGACATTTGTTACATGTTTCAATGTTACCACAATTTATTGCTGAAGATTCAGGGAAAGAAAAAAGAAGATTGAATTAATGGAGTGTTTAATTTTAATTTTTGTTCCATCTAGTAAAAAATATTTTTACCTTCCAAACGCAGTGATGCTGATTTGCATTTTCAAAGGGAGAAAAAAATTTGTTACAAAATAGGAATTAGAGAACCATTTCCCCTGCTGAAAAAGACCATTTTACTCTTTTCATCGTTATTAAGCATGAAACTTCTTCTATGAGAAACTGTCAGTTTTTCCTATTGCCATGAAATAACACAAGACCAAACAATAGATAGATCGAACATCACACAAGATGAGTATATTTTTGTATACATTTAGGTGACCACGATCGTGACCCTAGAAAGAGAAAAATGGGCAGGAAGCCTCCTCCTTCCCAGACATGAAGTAAGAAAACCTAATGGATAAAAGGACATTACAAACTCAAACACATCCATCTGAAACAACGACCAAACCCATTCATCCTTTTTCATCAAAAGAGACCAAATTCCCAGTGACGTACAAAGCACCAGTGTAGATATATGCAGCACACTGCTGCAGGTTTGGTGGTACCTGCAGTAAGCCAATTG
>JAWMRA010000090.1:2222614-2240796 GCA_035584735.1 Pseudotriccus pelzelni | reverse complement strand
AGTGTCTTGGACTGGCTGAAGTTGAGAAGAAAAACTCCTTAGAAGTATTAATCAAAAAAGTGGCATTTTGCAAATGCCTGTTTAATTGAGAAGTATGCTTTTGGAGAGTGAGCAACCCTTTTACAGCATCAATTAGTTATCACTAGGTCATGACAAGTAGAGGAAACAATACTAGCACAAGGTATTCCCTTAATTCAATAATAAGATATAGAATCATCCCAATGCAGTGAGCAGGGACATCTTCAAGTAGATCAGGTTGCTCAGACCCCAGTTCAACCTGGCCCTGAAAGTTTCCATAGATGGGGTGGGCAACTACCACTTCTCTGGGCAACCTGATCCAGTGTTCTCATTACCCTCATCGTAAAAGCTTTCTCCCTCATATCTAGTCTGAATCTACTTGCTTTCAGTTTAAAGTCATTACCCTTGTCCTGTGATTCCATACACTTGTCAAAAGCCCCTTATCAACTCTCTTGTTGCCTCTTTAGGTGCCCTAAGGTCTCTCTGGAGGCTCCTCTTACCTAGGCTGAGCAAACTCCAACTCTCTCAACCTGCCTTCATAGGAGAGGTGTCCCAGAGCTGGACACAGTACTCCAGGTGATATTTCACTAGAGCAGAGTAAAGCAGCAGAATCCTCTCCGTTGGCCTGCTGGCCACAATGTTTTGGATACAGCACACAGTACAGTGGGCTATCTGGGGTGAGAGCGCATATTGCTGGGTCGTGTCCAGCCTTTCATCCACCAGTATCCACAAGTCCTTCTTCTAAAGCCCACCTTTCAGTCCACTTATCCCCCAACCTGTATTGATACAGGGGATTGCCCCAGGCCAGGTGCAGGACCTTGCACCTGCCCTTGTTGAACCAGATGAAATTCCCATAGGCTCACTTCTTGAGCTTGTCCAGGTCTCTCTGGATGGCATTCTGTCCTTCAGGCGTGTCAAGCACCCACTCAGATATAAGCTATCAAAATATGAGTGCCAATAGTGAAATAGGAAATAAATACAAAGTCGATAGACTTGAAACTTTTGCATGGCTCTCCACAGATATAATTATGGTTACTTGATCTCATTTGATTCTACCTTTCAATAGAACTTGGAGTTTATAGCCAAATAAAAGTCATTCATGTGGAGTAAGCTGGACATAACTCCTATGCCTACATGTTTCCCTTAAAACAACTGGAAACAATCCTCCTTCAGCATTATTTGTTTTCATAAGCATTTAGAAAAGTACCAAATTAAGGCAGGGCCTCAAAAACTCACAGAAATTTTGGAGTTGGTATTCGATCAGGTAACAGATGATACTGACAGGTCAGGAGCAGTTAAGAAAGAAAGGTCAAAGACTCTATGAGAAATAAAATTTTTAGAACAGATACAATATTATTAAATTAATTACCAATGTAAATAGTACATGTGTAGACAATATCATGGGCTAAAGAGAGGGGACAGATGGGTTGAATGTTGAATTTCCCTGTTCTTTCATTTCTTCCTTTCTCCACTTCATTAATCCCCATGTCAAAGGAGTGCTATTTCTGTCCATGTATTTCACTGGAGTTTTATCAAGCTAATGGGGATTCTGGAAATTAATCTGGGATGCTGCAGCATAATTCAGTGGATTATGCTTTCAAATAAAATTTCCAGACATATCCCTCTATTTTCTTTTTCATATTTTCTAGTGGTTGTGATTAAAGATTTAAAATCAAGACCAGTTGCCATACCACAGTGTCTGAAATACTGCTGTCATTTTCTCCTATAAGATAAATACATCGGGATAAATATTTCAATGACATAGCCAATAATTTTTTTTCTCAACCATTACTGTTAAAAGCCCTCAAATATTCATAGGTTTTTATTACATCTCATTGTCAACACTTATCAATACTCAGAACGTAACCTTTTTCCAGTAAATCAGCTCTCTCAGACTTTTTATACATTTTTGTTTCTAAATTCTATTCAAAGGTCATTTTTCACAGGAAATAAAAATACGTTCTTAACAGGCTGATGTATGTCATGAAAACAGTGAAGCAACTTGAGAGATTCGATAAGCAAATTACCAGGACTGAACACTATGCATAGGTGGAAATATACTTTGCCTCTTTAGATTGAAAGGCACTAGTACTGTTAACTTCAGGGTTTTGAGTTTCTTTTAAAAAATGGTGGGAAAATCCAGACTCATGCTGGTGCTGGGAAAACTGTTGAGCTCTCCTAAATAACACAAAACTTCAGGACTTGGAGAAGTATAACCTGAGAGAACTACAATAATGCCTCTTCTGCAAAAGAAGTTGAATTAGGGCAAAACAGGTAAAAGTGAGCAAGGAATAAAAAATTCTGGACTTTCCAGTGTCTGATGGTAAGGATAATTTAAAGAAAATGTTTAGGGAAATAAATTGCTGTGTAAGAAGGAATGAACTCCTTACCTTGCACTAAACCAGGTATTATTTATTATTTTTAGTGCACCAATCCTCTCCCCAGCATGAAGGTAAATTAAAACTGTACTAACACATAGTTAGGACAGATGATCATGCCTGCTGTGTTTGTCTGGCCGTGTCCATACAGGTTGTCTTGGGATGGAAATGGTAAGAACTAGTTATTAACAATAAGATGCTCTGGGGGGTCTCTAAAACGGATACAGCCGATGGGAGGCTGTTAGGGTGACTGAGATGTCTTCTGAGCTCTGACTGTCTCTGCCAGCTCCTTTCAGGGTCCCACACTTTGCAGCAACCTGTCTGTCTGTCCATGTCCAAGTTGAAGCTCTGTTTGCTCCTGAAATCAAGCTTGACTCTCCAAATGTGTCCTGTGGGACAATACTACACAGCCTGCAAGGATGTTGTAGTGGCACTGGAGATTCATGCAAGATCTGTTTATAAGCTAGCTTGTCTTCAGATAATCCCATATTTAAAAGAATAGCAATAACTTAACCAGCAATTAAGGAAGGATGTGGAGTTTTTGGTGCTCTAAAACTGTAAATAATACAGGAATCAATGTCACATTTTCATACTAAACATAACTTGTTTGATGCAGGAGCACATCTATGTTTGTTCACCTCACCTTGAGAAGGATGCTTGGTGTCACTTGGGTAACACATTTTGGACATAGGTTTTATTTAGTGTGTCAGATTGCAAAGCAAGTAGTTGGATCTCAGTCTAAGACTGAATTACCTTGGATTTACCCAAAATCCGTAGAAGAGATTAGTTGAGTGGAGATAGGCAAATAATAAAAGGCATCTCTTCTACTCTACACAGATCCAAGACCAAAAGCAGAAGGGCACATTGGTGGACAAAAATAAGATTAATTCCTTTATCTGGCTTGAAATCAAAGTAGAATCCAGCCCCATTCGGTCAAATATTTTGACTGAATTTTTAAACAAGGTTGGATTAGTTCCTTGCTATTATTCATTGTAGCAACTCATATAAGCAGATAAATACATGACTACTTAAGCTGAATGTTCTTTTCCAGCTTCTAAATTATAAACTGAGTGCAATGTTTGGCTATCTAAAAGGAATCAAATGTAATGTTTCATGCTGTACAGTAACCTTTCTGCCTAAAGAGGTCAGGAAGGATATATTTTCCCACGGTAATGGATAACCACAGGTTCATTTTTTCATCATCTGACATGTTTTTGAGGTATTTGCTCATTAATACTGAAGACACAACATACCACTGCATAAATCTTTGTGGCAGAGGTGTTAGTACTCCAGTTAGGAGAAAACATTTAACACTCCACAAAGATGGTATTGCTCCCTTTGCTTCTCACGGATTTGGCTAAATCATTCCTTTGTTGTCCTCCAAATTTTGGTCTACTTCCTTACTTTTCCAGTCAACTGAATGTAATTTTTTAACACATCTGGTAATCTTTATGCCCAGGCTTTTTTCCTGCACATAGGTAAAAAGCTTGTCAAGTACACCTCTGCCTAATGGGAAAGCACAGGTGTTCTGACAAGCAAGAACAACAAATTTTTAAAAAAGTCACTATCCTGTCAAATAATGGATATCAAGGATCTGGAATGCAAACCAGACTTAACAGCATTCACATTTTGAGCAGATTTTGCTTGAATGTAACACCTTCTCCCTCTAAGGTTTTGAGTGTGGTATCTTAAAGAAGATCATACAAATTACTTATCCCAGGAACAAAGGTTCTTTTCTGAAAGCTGTCAGCTTGCTGGCATGATGAGCATTTACTTCAGGCTTGTAAAACATATTAATCAAACTTGTTCTTATAGCTTCAGTCCAAGAAGGGTTACTGTTTTTTAATGGAAATGTTTTACTTAATTGAAGAGCTCTGAATTTGTGTACACCTTGAATGCAAAACATTGTCTATGCCATTCATTGATTTGTAATGAATAAATACTAATCTATAACAGGCTTAAGAGAGATCAAAGCAGTACACAGAAATCTGTTTATTACAAGATTATTTGCCCAAGACCTCTGAAGCACACTTTGGACCTTGAAAAACTTTTGAAAATATGGTTGCATTTACAAACTTCAAATGTATGACGTGGAGAGCTGGCAAGCTGCCTGGTTTCTACTTAAAGGATTGTCATTCTGGGAAAAATAAATTTCTCTAACTAGACAAAAGTAAATGTTTTCATGTTTTACTGCAATCAAACTGATATGGCTGACAATTTAATGTCTCAACACTTAAAATATCTGTGGGTAATCAGTTACTTCAATCAATCATAACTATAGGATTTATCTATTTTCAAAGACTGTATACATATGACTGAGATATTTAACAGTTTAGAGAAATCTGCACATCCTTGATCTTTGAGATTTCTCTTGAGCTGTAAATTCTTTTTTTCCCCTGCATACGTAATTTTATAAAAATTACTGGAAAAAAATTCAATCTTTCACTGTAATCAGATTTTTAAACCTTTGTGTTACTGTCCTGTTTTATTTAATTTTATGTATATCTCATAGTCTGTTTGCCTGTCAAATAGGTGTGGAAATATGCTGGCATTCCAGCTGAAGAGATCTTTATGAGTGAGAAAATGTTCAAGGATTTTTCAAAGTGGGTGCTGAAACATACATTTCTCTTTGACTTCAGGGAATGCTAACAGCTGTCCCAGCGGACAGGTTAAAGGCTAGCAGAGCTGTGTACCTTCAGGATTTGACTACCAGCAAAGTAGATGGGTAGTTTCTCAAAATTATTAATAAAAATGGAAACAAAAAAAAAAATAAAAGAAACCTGGAAGTGAATTCTGGGGAGCACAATATTTGGCAGAACTGATTTTAATATCTATCAGGTTGAGTTCACTAATCTTTGTTATTTATATTGATGTGAAACTTCATACAGTTTTAGAGATTTGTATCTATTATGTCTATTAAGACATGCAGCATTGTTCCTACAACATGGGAACAAGTTTACTAGCACCTGCTGTTCTCCTTTCTCCATGATAAAAATTGATATGAACAGTTTAAATGCCTAACAGATAATTACTCTCAACTCTCAATAAGGAAAGCTACATTTTTAGAGCCACCTTTATCTTTAAAAAGTAATTTTTAAAAAAAGCACCCAAAACCCACGAGCAGGGCAAAACAACATTTTCCCCCCACTTTCCTCATCTCTTTTGTTTCTTTGATTACTTGGAGCCTTGTAATCAAACTAAGCTTAGTTTAAGAACCCTTGGGGCAGTATCTCTTAGTTCCCTGTCAGGCTGCGTTGGAAAACAATCAATCTTGCTCTTGCTCTGGCTTGGTGGAAGTGCCACGACAGGAGGTGAGCAATGCTTTGCTCTTGCTGTGACGCTTCGATGACAAAAGTTTTTATAAGAAGCTGACTGTATTTAGGATTATGAATATGCAATGACTCTCATTAGTATTGAAGCACAGGAACACGGTCTGACATCCCCCACCACTTTTAGCTGCCGCAGAATTGTCTAATGAATTGTCTTGCTCTTTCACTCTCACAGTCTTTGCTGTTATTGCTTCCTGTTCCAAGGGGAGTTGCCCAATTTGAGAGTACTATTGATGGCAGAAATTAATTGCCAAAACTGCTCTTGATTTTGTTAAACAGTGTTGAGTCAGTGTTTAAATTGTCAAAACAAAAAACCATTAGACTCTATAGGAGACAAAAACATCACAAGTGAGAGGATCTGCATGTCCGTATGCACGACCATGCACAAGCATACAGGTGTATGGCATAGGTATGCTTATGGTCTTGTAATCATACTTAGAGTATGTATCAGTGATGGGACTCAGAAACCTGGTGTCCTGCAGATTTATTTCTTTTATTCTTCCTATTAGAACAAATGGGGATAATGGAAAGTTTTCCAAATGAGCATGACTCCAGTACATTGCTACTTGATCAACCCTTTTATACTCTTTCTTTGCCTTTTGGGACCCTGCCAAACATTTTTCAGTTCACACATCTGCGATCTTTATGAATAAGTTACTGATAAGGATGGTTACAACAAATGATTAAGATATCTGGCTTGATTTGTCATATTTGAGGAGATGTGCAGGCTTTCAGAAACAAGTGGATGAGACCCTTTTTTCCCCAATTGGTTAAATTAAGTGTTTTTTTCCCCTATTCATCTGAAATTTCTTCTGACATAAAAGAAGCTTTAGTGGCTTTCTGCAGATTGCGAAGCAGAAAGTGAACTGAAACAGATAATGTATTCCAAGAAGCTTAAGCAGCATTCTGAAAGGTGTGTGCATACTGCAAATAATAAAGGATATGAGGTTCTCCCAAGATGTCAGTCCTGTGCAGATCTATAACCATTTAATTAGTAAAGGAAATGGTCCCGGTACAAGGAAGGAGGATCTGTTTAATTTTTACTGCAATTTTTGGCACTGTTGCTTTAACGCAAGCTTCTCTTACCTCTTGATCCAACCCCAGGACTGTCGGTTCTTATCAGGTGGAGAAAAAAATATAGAACATTTACATCTTGTGAATCTCAAATACAAGAGCAGTTTGAAATAAATGCAGTTCTGACAAAAGTGGCTCAAGTATTATACATCAAACACTTGTTACCTCTCTTTGCCTTAGTGACTGCACGTGACTAAGAAAGACTGAGTGATAAAATCTGAAGAAAGTTGAAACCAATCTGGGCCTTTTTAAAGACCATCAGTCATTCTGCACAGGCATCATATTATTAGTTCCAGTAAGCCTTGTTCTCCCATTTTATGGACATCATAAGCCCCTATTGCAAGACCAATGCTACCATGGAAAATAATTTTTATTGGCAGCATCTTAGTATGGGCCAATCAGACCTAATCACATAACAAGCTACTGAATTATTCAATGTTCTCCCTAATTTTGTATTCTTCCTGTACTTTGCTGACACTAAAGGGTTTTAAAAGTATATATTTTCACAATATTTATTAAGAAGGTAACCATATGCAGAATTTTTTCTTTCTGCATATCTTTCAATAATTGTCATTCCCCTAGATTGTTGCAACATATACTTTACTATATACAGAATATTTTTTCTAAAAGGAATAACAATCCACAGTGTGGCACTCAGCTTTAAACTCTTCCAGCTTTTAATATACCAAATGTAAGGAAAACAATAGTGAAACAATTGTGTTCAAACATAAAATATTCATATTTACTGAGCAAACTGTAACCAGCATGTCTCTTAGCTGTTGCTATGAATACAGGGCTAACATTGTATGTGAAAATATTTCAGTTTTAATTGCAAATCTGTGCAGAGATGATTTGGGGTCTGTAATTAGCACATAAATTCCAGACTTTGCAACTGCTGTGAAAACACACATTATTTATGGAACTATTATCTAAATATAATTCAGTGTTTTTTGCTTTCAACAACTACTGTAAAAGTCTGATTTAATAAAATGTGAAAAATTTCCCATCGCTTGCACTTCTGTTTACCTTATGAAGCATTAATTCCTCTCCACTGCCATTTCCCACTCGATCTGCAGTGGACACATCTTTCAGTGACCGTACTTCACCCATACCTCAGGGAAGTTTCTTCAGAACCATAAAGTGCCAGGCACTTTATTTGTTTAAAATGAATGCTTGGATTATTCAGATAGCTCTGAACTGAATGAACAGAGTAGTTTAGGTGACCTCCATCCTGATGCTTTTCATCCAGGCTAGACCCAGGAACAGACAGGAGCCTAGTCGCAGCTGGATTTAAGCTGAGTATGCAGATTTCCAGTTATCTAGACAGGGTCACTGGAAGGACAAAGTGGTCTCCCACTTATCATAAGCTGCAGGCTCAATCTCTTCTAGCTTCCATCAATGTTGGGTACAGCACAAAATCTGCCCTTTTCCTTAGCAGCAATCCCATACATTTTCAAAGCTGGTTACTCACAAAAACCTGTTTTGCAGCAATCATTTTTGAGACCTTCTTCCATTCCAGGATTTAAAAGTGTATTTTCTGGTCACATGGAACTGAGCATTTTCGTTGCCAGCTTTGTGCTTGTCTCTAGGACAAACACATTCTCTCAGAACTGGAGCTGCAGATGAAGGGACCATGATGGCAGGTTAATTATTAAAACATAGCTTTCAGTAATAACAACAAAGTCCATAATATGAACTTAATTTACACCAGAATATGACACACCTAAAACTTTCTCCACTCTTAATTTTTTTCCCACATCTTTTGGGTTACTCTATATAGTTTTGCTCTCTTTGAAGGAAAATACTTGTCCACTCTCCATTTGCATCCCAACTGCAAGACACCTTGCCATCTCTGGCTGCTCCAGCATCTCTGTGCAATGGCAACCTCAACAGCTACTGCAATAATAATTGCAATAATAATCACTGACAGAGTTGTCTTGCCTCTTTCAGGGATGCCTGTCCTTTCACCAAAGGCTGTACCTGCAGAAGCATTCCCCAACCCACCCTCTGGGTGGGCTGAATGCTGTATCAGTGCCAGGAACGTACAGTTTTTTTGCATGAGGCTACCAGGATTGGCTCAGACCTAGGAGGAATACCTCCTCCTGTGGCAGTGGAGACAGGCAGAATCCCTGCATGGTGTACACAGACGTAATTTTTGATTTAAACAGCAATATCAATGTCACAGCGCACACACTCTGGGAAGGGAGTTACAAAGAGTAATTGAGAGATTCAGTGTGAAGCCACTGAAAGCTGTAATTTAAAGTTCCAATACTATTACCATTAAAATTTAAAGTGACAGAGGCCCAATTATGAATGGTTATTTTCTTAAATAAAATTTCTTTTTCGGTGTCATCTGCGAAGTACTCATTTCTGCCTTGCTGTTGCTGTTACAGGACCTGTCTTTATGGCTTCTGGTGCCAGTGAGATCCTGAGCCTCCTGCCTCTGATGAGGAATGGACCAAAGGGCAGAAAGCCTGGAAGCCTTGTGAGGGATGGCAGAGCAAACTCTGTCAAGCGGTCCAGCCTGCTCTACTGGCAAAATTAGGCACAACTTCAGCAGCTGAAGGAGACCACAGACTTACTTTTGTAAACTGAAAATGGCATCCAGGGACAGAGGAGACACTGAATGCATTCTTAGGAAGGAAAAAAGAATGGCTGATACTGGAGACCTTACTTTTCCTGACATACAAGGGAGTTAGTAATTGTAATCATTGCTTCCTTCATAATTTTAACACAAAAATTTGCTGATTTTTTACTTGACAAACCTTATCACACAGTACACCTTATCGGGCTGTCCACTCAAACAATAAAAAACATAATCTCCTGGATCTTTATTTGGCTAGTACTGCACCTCAAATCTCTTCAGATCCATAGGTTATACCATCTTTAAAACCTAAAGACCCAAGTGCTTGGCATTGTCTTAAAATGTTGGTATATTTTTTTCATGCCTAGTGTTATGAGATGTATTAAGGACATGAACTTTCACAGAAGAAGGAAGGTACTGCTGTCTGGGAACAACAGAAAGTTTTAACACAGAACTTATCTCAAAAATATCAGAGTTGTGCGGCCTGTCAGACAAGGACTTCCAAAAGTGAGAGCAGCATTTGGCTCACAGGTAGCAGAATTGTAGTTCAAAAATTTGGGAAGTAGACCTAAGAATGTACGTACATATACATATATGTACATACATATATGTATATGTATATGTACGGACATATACAATTCAGATCAGTTTGATTTTTTTCACTTTATTATCGGTGTAATTTCAGATGCTGAATAGTGAATCTAGTATTTTCAGAGGAGAATAGGGACACAAGAATAACTTGGGAACACCCCAATAAATACCCAGGTAGAAAGGAAAGCAGGCTGCTTTTTTCAAGTCTGACAGAATCAATTATTTCTTCTTACAAGTGATATGAGAATATTAGTTTATTTTTCTAGCCATCTGTCAAGCAGCTGAGCACAAGACCATGACGTACCATTATCACCTTCAGTGATGTTGCTAAGTAGAAGAATATGAGATTCTTTCCGTACACTGATCATCATCAGCCTGAACAGTTCTAATTTTTAGTCCCACATTTAACCAAAATAAGACTGATCAGAAGAAAACACCAGAGAAATTGCTCAGACCACACTAGAGAGCATTTACCATGAGGGATGTAGAGTAGAGCCAAAGGATGTTCTCTTTAAAAGTACCTCTGGGCAGGGCACAAAATGATTGCAAGAGCAGAAAACAAAAATACACCCACTAACTCACTATTTTCAATGGTCATAAGTATCTGTGTTACAAAAGAAAGCTGCAACACAGAGCATGGGGACAAACTGCCGATGTAGTGGAGCTTTTCTCTGGCTACTCCCCAGTGCAGAAATTTAAGCCATCAGTGGAATGGGTTTTTAATTACAGACTGTAGGCCATTGTCAGGGATAGTTTTCTGCAATACTGGCAAGCTCAGTATTGAGTGTTCATGCATTACTTTAAACACTTTAGACACTGTGCAGCAGCCAGAGGACAGCATCCCTCTGTGCTCATTGCTGTACAATCACAGGATCAAGACATCTGCTCTCTATGTCTAGGAGATTACAACACAGGGAGCTGACTGGAGACACTTCACTATCCTGTGAAGGCCAAGCTGGCAGCAATGCTCAATCCTAGAGGAAAAATTCATCACTTATGTCACTCCAACTGCACCTGTGGCTTCATAGCATCATGTGTCCTGTTCTAAGCTTGCCCTGACCAGGGTTGGCCTTGCACTTGATGAAAAGCACCACCATATAGCAACATCAAAGCAGTTCCTCCCAGCACCATTCTTCCAGCTGGTTGGATACTGGGGCCAAGTGACCGCTGGGATTCAGCACAGCTTTCCTGCAGAAACAGGTAAAAATCAGTCCCAAAGAAGGTTATTTAGTGTTGACCTAGCCATGCTGGTGAAATTGTTCAAGGAGGGATACATGCTCTGTGCAGATGGACAAAGCTGTGATCTGCTGCCAGATAGAAAGAAAACACATAAATTTTATCTTATGCACTACAGACACTCTTCACCTGCTTTAATTTTTAATAGAAATGTTCCTTTTTAAGTACTAGGAGCAATACAAGTTTAATGTGACCTTAGAGGACCATGCAACACAAGCATAATTGACTCACTAACATCACTCCCTAGATATTTTTTCCCTTCTTTTTCCTAAGTCTTAATGTTTCATAAGTTCTTAATGGAACCAGAAAATGCTAGAGAACCAGAATTTGACACAGAGCTTTCAACTTAGTAGTCAATATTGAAATTGAATTTGAATTACTGTGTAAGTAATTGCTGATAAGAAAACTGGACTAAAAGGGCCATGGGAAGAAATAAACCACCTGCAACTCATAGGCAAAGGAAATCAGAAATAATGTTTATAGTGGTCAAAAAGGTTTAAATTTTTTGATATCACTGTGTGAGGGAACAACGTCCACTTTTTATGTGTGTGGCTTTCCTCTGCAAAATTTGAGTTTGTCTTGCATGGATGTTTGGTATCTTTCCACTGACCAGTATCACAACTGAAACACCAAACAGTCAAAGAGTATTTGCACTGAACCCTTGAACTGTTCACCTGACACTATCACTCTTTCTAAGCACAAAGTAGCTCAGTGTTTAACTAACCTTGCTTTCATCTTTATCACTGCTTGTGCTACTTTACGCCATCTTCAATAAACAATGAGGAAAGTTGTAACATCCTGACCGGTAACTATAACATGTCCTTCCCTCAATGACAGGCTTATGCAGTTTGTCAAAGCCCAACATCTGAACAGACAAGACTGAATTCAGTGAATGCTGAATTGGACATACTCTGAGATGAACTAAAAGTAGCACGGTGTCTGTTCTTATTGGGGCTTCCTAATAGGAGAAGTCCTGGTGTCTTACAGAAATACAATATTACTGTTATCTATGGCATTTTCTAGAAGCTGAAACTATGAAAACAAGTGAGAAGCAGTATTTGCTCTATTCACCAGAAGAAACTTCGTAATACTAATGCAAATGGGAAAAGAACAATACTACTTAAAAAAACCTGGATCCACTCTGAGTTTTAGGGGGCAGATTAGGGGAGATGAAGCCATCACATCTTCACAGAGGAAAATGAACAATATTGAATACAAAGCTCCCAAACAGAGCTTCCTATTAAAAATGTCTCAGAACCTGAACCTCTCAGTTCTCTTAGAGCTTTTAGTTTATCTTTCTGAACAAATTTCCTAGGAAAAACCAATCCAGATAAAATAATCATATATTTTACATCTTTTTGCAGAGAAGGATCCTTCACAGCTGTATCTTGATCCTGCAAACAGGTCTGATTAAATATATAAAAACAGTATAACTCTGTGACTTTTGGATATTACTCTCTACCCATAACAGTATGAAACAGAAAAGGAGGGGATATGTTTATCTGTAGTCTGGTTCTGTTCTATTTTCAGCTTGAGTAATAACTTTTTGCTATTGTTGATAATGACTTTTTTTCCCCCTGTATTTCCATGTATTCACCTTAAAACAAGTGTAATAATAATTTTCCACTCCAGAATAAGGCTAAGACTCCTGATTTATGCAAGCAAAATGTTTTGAGATCCTCTTAGGAAAGGAGGTATAGAAAAGGAAAGATGTAAATGAAAATAGATGCCAAGTAACACCAGCTTCTAATACCACCACCTTAGAGTGTTGTCACCATCTCACAGTATACCCTATTTCTCCTTCCCATTAACAGATCTTAGCTCAAACCTTATAAAGATATTCTTTGCACAGATGCGGAGGTAAACATGGCCCTCAGAACTGTCTTCAAGACAAAGAATTTTTTTTTTTTTTTTGTAAAGAAAACTCATTAACTGGGGATAACTCCTGGGGTAACTCCAAAACCACCTACTCAAACTGGCAAGGAATGGAGTTAGAGAAAGATCCTGGTGTCAGGATTAATATTTCCCCTGTTTTGGCTCTTGTGATTTATGTTCATGTCTATTGAAAGCAAAAGAAAGAAAGGTTTCAAAGCTGTGTTTGTATTCCCCAGCAGAGCTGTTTGTGATTTCCATTTTGTAGGAGATTTTTGTTTCTCTTTTTTCCATTACCAGACAGACAAAACTGAATGACTTTTACTAATTCTTATTCCCCTCTGTTGACATCATCAGCAGATATAAATTTGGGAAATCTGCTCACAACATTCGGTTCAACTAATATGCTGATGCTGTCCCTGGGCTGGAAAATACATGTAGCTATGTATGTTTGCTGTTTACTGTCCCTTCAGCAAAGGAACAGGAGACAAGAAGGGAAAGAAAGGAAATTTTTAACCTGTTAATCTACTTTCTTTCTGTGCAGTGTCTTTTCTGACAGATAAAGGGAAAACTGGGATGTGTGCCAGTTAATAGAAGGCCTGTATATATGCCATAAGCAAGTGGGCACTACTTAGGTTTTAAGTTCACACTTTGTGTATGCTTCTTCTTGGCCCTATTCCTCCCTTTGTTCTTTAGTTTTTATAAGCACATAACACACGAAGAGCATTCATGCAGCCAGTCTCCCAGTGCGTATGGCGTGGAAGAGCATGAAGGATTCATCGTTAAAGAACCCTTCATTTAGTTATGTCTGCGTTAGGACTACCTTGTTAGGCACACTGATGACAACATTGCCAGGTGCAAAAAGAATTTGCACAAATCCACTTCAGTTTGGCCCTAATTCCTGAGAATTAAATGTATACTAAAGACTCAGAAAAGTCCTTGCTTAAGCTTAATTGAGAAAGGATGCAAGACACCCTTTTAAATATATGCATATATTGTTGCTGATAAACAGATTCTGCCTTCTGTAAATTCGATTTGCAACAATGAAAAAGAAACACATGCTGCTGCAAGACTTTCACTGTAGCACCAGTATCATACCCTCCTCTTCTCAAGGTACAAAAGATAGTTCAAGTTGTTTTTGTAAACATATGGGTGGGTAGTTCTGCACTGGAATTTTGATATCAGCTTAATGATGAGGCTTCTCTGATGAACCTGAATTACATCAGGTACAGTTCCTGGCTGCTGCTGGGGCACTATTGCCTATGCCACCTCTAGCCATGCATGGCTTTCACTGGAGGAAGCAAAATGCATCCTTGTGTCTCTGAACAGAAGACCAGGAATGGGACCATCCTTGCTCAGTGTTAAGGGGTCTAGGTTAGTCTAGTCTATTCTGAATTCTAATCACAAACTTAGCCATGCTGCTAAATGGAAACCTTGAGGTAGGTTGAATTGTGAGATACAGTGAAAAAATGATAGATCTGTCCAGCTGAAGGTACAGATATTCCTCAGTAGCACTGAGAACTGTAATCATACACAACAAAATGGACACCATGGGGAAAAGAAAAAAGAAACTCTCCTTCATCCCTCACTCTTTCAGCCCACCACTCTAAATAACCCCCTATAGCTTGAAACAAGACAAGAAAGTCAGCGTTTCGCACCCTCCAACAGTTTTGACATGACAGGTATGGTATTTTCTTACCCACAGAATTGCCAAGGAAATCCGCCCTAGCAAAAGCGCAAAGTTTTCAGTATAAGGAGGTGGGGTGCCAAAACTGGCTTGTAGGCAAAGGTTGAAATGACTCAATCTGAAACAAAATGTAAAGCAATTACTGCTTGGAAAAAAAAGATCATGCTGACATTTAGAGGCTGCAGTGATAGTATCTGTCCCTTACTGGGCTGACATAAGCAGCCTTGATTTCATCCCAAAATGATTTTTTTTTGTTTGATATTTAGGATAGCCTTTATTTGAAGGTGGGGGGCAGCAGGATCGATTGCCTTAACTTCAGTTGTTATGCAGAGAAATAATTGCCATCCCAGAAAGGTAATTATATATGCCATTGTTTATACACATAATAGGCCTCGAAAAACATGTTCTGCAGAAAGAAAAAAAGAAAATGCTGCTTTCACATCAGGATGGAACACTATGCAAAGTGACAGATTGCCACAAATAGCATTCAAATCCTTGCACAGTAGTGGTTGATTTTTCTTCTGGGGAAGAGGGGGAAGGGATAAAGGCTATGGAATAGGATGAAAAGAAAAAAAAAGACAATTTTGTTCAACAGCCATCGTAACATACTTAGTGGTTTTTATTCTCCTGATTGCTGCTAAATGAACCTGATCTTTAAGATGTTTTTAAAGTCACTCCCTCAAAGGGACATTTTCTGTTGTTGCCATCTTGTGCAAATACCACTTCTCCTAAAGTTGCCTTAATTTGAATTGCTTTGAAAGCAAACCAAATAATCTGCTAGAATATGGTGTGGCATGATGCATCTCTTCTTTGTGTCTTTAGTACAACGTAGAAAGTGAATTTAGCTCAGAAAAGGACAGCTAAAGTCTCTTTTACCCTCTCCCACTGCAATATATCTAACAAAAAAGAATAAAACAGACAGTGTGCTGTGATGTCAAACCCGTTTCAGGTTTTTTTTTTGATGCAAAATATGCATTTCTTCAAAATATTGAAAGTATCAGGACCAAACAAAGGGAAAAAATACATATGTATTTTGATATTGAACCAAGCATTGTTAGATGCAGAATAGCAGGGCTATTCTCTGCTGCAGTGTCCAGCAAATTGCATGACCTGCTTGTTAGGCTTGACAACAGTGTTTTACCTAACAAAGGCCTCAACAGCTCAGAGCAGCAGAGGAATGTCAAAATGAGCACATTTCACACACAGATGTGTGACCATTATAGTCTATAAGAAGATGCATGGGGTGGAGGGAAGGAGCTGGGTGCTGGGAAGGCTAGCAGTAAGGACATAGCCCTACTGACCACATTTAATCAACCCTTCTGTAAACAATTCAACATTTTCATTGTTCTCTAAAAACTAATAAAGAGAAACAAGCACTTTTCATTCATCTTGAAGTAATTTTCTGTCAGGTTTGAGCGTCTTGTGACTTACAGCTCATGCATTGCTAGCTGTGTGATACAACAACTATTTCAATTTATTTTACAAACTCTGGCCATTCACATGTCAGTTAGTGTTCAGCAAGCCGGCATCTGAAATTGTGCAGTTAACGAGTTTTACAACATTTCTATCAAGAGAAACTGTTTAGCATAACTGACTCTTAAGGAGTTATTATACCTCTAAAAATCCATTTTAAGGGGCATTATTTAAATAAAATAGAAAAACGGTTCACTGCCTTTTAAAGGAGCTACAAAAAAGTCCATCAGATCCAGTGCAGTAATCCTCAGCTTAAAGCACTCTTGAGAGCACTTCTGGGAATTATCAGCATAATGAAATGTTTTGTGAAATGTCCAGATAGATTCCTCTACTCAACAATTTTACTTCACCATATTTATTTTCCTCCTAGTTTTTAAAGAAGTGAATTACTTTTTTGAGGTGATGACTCTACATTTTGTAGATTAACTGAACACTTTTTTGTCAAGGCTGTAGTATAAATGAGGGGTTTAGACTGTGTGCAGTCTATATACATTTGCACGGAAAAAAAAAAGTCAAGCCCTTTATGCTACTCTCAGTACTAAAAGGGTTAAATCACAATGAGGCTTATGCAGATTTGCATTTCTCTTGTACCACATTTTTCCCATACTCTTAAGCAACTTTCCTGTACAATGGCACATATAAAATGTTTTATTGAAACAATTCTTACGTTACTCATAAAAGCTTATAAAACCAAAATTTATTTTGAAGTACTCTGAAAAGGAGAAATTTATGAGTGTTAACTTAAATAATAGATACCTATCTGTTAACTGTGGCAACTAATGATTCAAAACTGCTAATACCAGGAGTCTGTAATGGTAGAAAAACTGCAGCATATACGTGAGTTAATCTCAGCATCTTAAACCACCTTATGGCGGAAACCCCACATTTGCCAATTACTCAGTGTTTCTGCCTAAAATGAGCTCTGGTAAGAGAAAATTTATATTACAGTCCAATTACAGATACAGTAGGCACAATGTGTGGGTGTACCGACACAACATGTACACAGTGGCAACATCTATGCAATGTCCTACCTAGTATTATTTGTTCAATATCAGTTGTATCCAGTTCCTTTAAAAGCCTTAGTGTTATGTCTCAGGAAAAAAAAATTGATCCAGGTGTTGGGAGTTTTTAATACCCATTCTGAGACAGACAGCCCAATGCCATCGTCCCTGGAGATTGCTGGCTAGTACTCAGTAACTTTCATCCACAAGACACCTAGACAATAATTTGTGGTCTTGGCACCATCTCAGTGGAAAGGTATAACCTTTCCTAAAGAGATAAGCTTTCCACAATCACTGCAGGCAGTAGTACAGCAACACTGCCAGATGAACGGTCTCTCAGCATGTACCAAGAAATGCATATAGGGTGGCTTCCGGGCAGTGCATGTAGGACTTGCAAAGCTATGATTGATCAACTGTATTAAGCGAGATAGCGGACACTTTACTAACAACTGAGCTATAGCTCAGTTTTGCAAGATGTTAAGTGTTTTGGTGCTGTCTATACATATTAGGTTTTAAGCAGACAGACAGTGGCAGACCTGGATACTCCATGGTTAAAGTAGCGAGTGTTTTTACAACTGAAAGCTTTATTGAAGTGATGTCATGCTCCTTAGCACTCTGTTGAAAGCCTTGGCGTGGCAAAGTACATAAAGTAGGAGAAAAAGGAGTGGGGTTTTAGAAATATATTGCTCAAATTTATGTTAGCATCACTGGAAAACTTAGCTACACTTAAATAATCATAGAATCATAGAATATGCTGAGTTGTAAGGGACAAATCAGTGTCATCGAGTGCAACTCCTGGCCTGGCACAGGAAACCACAAGATTCACACCATGTGCCTGAGGACATTGTCCATCTAATCTAATATAATAATAATGGCCAGTCTTCGCGAACGAAGAACCCGGGAAGGTCTTTACACCTTCCAGCCTGCGCATTGGATTTT
>JAWMRA010000090.1:2206532-2217186 GCA_035584735.1 Pseudotriccus pelzelni | reverse complement strand
CTGCTGACTCATATTGAACTGGCCATCAGCCAGGACCCCCAGGTACTTTTCCACAGATCTGCTTACCAGCATCTCATTCCCCAGTCTGTATGTACATCCAGGGTTGCCCCATCCCAGATGCAGATTCTGCCACTTTCTCTTGTTGAACTTCATATGGTTGGTGATTGCCCAAGTAGTTTAATTTGTTGAGGTCTCTCTGCAGGGCCTCCCAGTCTTTGAAGGAGTCTACAGCTCCTCCCAGTTTTGCCATCTGCAAGTTTGCTAAGTATCCCCTCCAGTCCTGCATCCAAGTCATTAATGAAGGTGTTGAAGAGCACAGGGCCCAAGATGGAGCCCTGTAGAACCCCACTAGTGACAGGTCATCAGTTTGATGTCACCCTATTCACTGTTGCCCTCTGTGTTCGACCCGGGAGCCAATTGCTCACCCACCACCTCATGTGTTTATCCAGCTGTGTGCTGGACAGAAGCATACTATGAGAATAATTCCCCAAATAATCTTCTCCATAGTTTTACCAGGCAGTGAAGTGAGACTAACAGGCCTGCAGCTTCCAGGGTCCTCCTTGATCTTCTTGAGAACTGGGACAATATTTGCCAGCTTCCACTCAGCTGAGACCTCTTTGGATATCAAAGATTGCTCAAAAATCATCGAGAGAGGTTTTGCTATGACATCCGTCAACTTTTGGAGGATTCTTAGATCAATCCCATTAGTCCCCATAGATTTGTAGGGATCCAGCTGGAGCAGCAGATCCCACACAGTTTCAGGGTCCACTGAGACTAGGTCTTTCTTGCAGTCATGATACTCCAGCTCAGGGCACTACAAAACCCTTTGTCCATTATCTGTTGAAGAGGGAGGCAAAGAAAGTGTTAAACACTTCTGTCTTGTCTCTGTCCCTGTTTGTGAGGTTACCACTGCCTATTGCCATTAATATATTTGAAAATACTCTTTTTATTGTCCCCAACATTTCTGGCCAGCTGCAACTCCAGCTGAGCTTTGGCTACAGGAATTTTCTCCCTACAGTGGTGAGCAGCATCTCTGAAGTCTTCTCATGTCACCTAAACTTGATTCCACTGGGCATACACCTTCCTTTTTCGACACCTGGGACAAACACTCCTCTGCCATTGACTGTTTTTGAGTCATTTGACAGTGGGTTGGATATCAGTGTGGCAGCTCTGGAGTGTAACCAGCCCCACAAGAGCTGTCAGAATCTGAGTTGGGTGGAGGAGCAAAACAGAATCTTACAACCCATGTGATTTAGTAGATTCCTGTCATTAAAATTGTCTGTGACTGTTCTGGTGTATGAGAAACTTTTGACAGTAAAGTGACAAGGAGACTGAGCTACACATCCCTGGGGTAGACCAAACCTTTGTCATCTTGGCTGGCACCGGGACTGCTGAGATACATTTCCTCAGGGAGAACACCCTGTTTGTTTGAACACAGCCATTTTCTTCAACTAAACCAGTATTTCTGCTTTCACAGAGTGTAAGATTCACATGCTTTCATCTCTCTGTGGGGAATTTTCTTCATATGAATTACAATAGCATCATTGATATGGTGATTTTCTTGGGAAGTCTCCAGTAGGTTTACAAGTCAGGCAGAAGCTCTAGCTAGCAATCACTTGAGCAACAAATAATATCTTTAATGTCCTGGAATGCCAGTGCTTGATATTTCAAGAGTAGCTCTTATTTATCATTCCGTATGCCATCTACCTGCCTCAGATGATGTGTTAGCTGTTTTTTACAGATGAAAGGCAAAAATAAAAGTCGTGCTGTATTTTAGAGGCACTTCAAACAAATATTTTTGCATTGTGAATTCCACACCACCTTTGAAGAAAAAACCTTCTGAAACAGAAGAGAGAGTGAACCCTTGCTAACATTTGGTCACATTTCAGAGTCAGTCAAAGCCTATAATCACAGTCACATTGTGCCATTGCTCATGTGACAAGCTCCCTTATGTGGGACCTAACCCAAAGCTGGGAAGGCGTCTGTTCCTCTGCTCCTGAAGACAGTATGATGTAAGCAGCATCAAAGAGCAGTGCAAGGAGATTTACCACTCAGTGACTATTCTCAGTTGCCAAAGTCCACACTAAATAATCAGATGAACTGAGTCAGAAGTCTCAGGTGTCTGATCACACCAAGGCCAGCACACCTTGACTTTAGTGAGTTTGGACCAAACTCATTCTCTGTCAGTGGAAATCTGAAATGGGATAATTTAGTAGCTTTCTAATGATCTATGATCTTCAGTACTTCAAGAAAAGAGAAAGAAAGGGAAAGTGGAAAGATTTCCTCTTAATTGCTTCTAAGAGTGTTCCCTTCACTTTAACAAGACATTACAGTGCTTCTTATGCTTTGGCACTAGTTTGGCTGAGGGTGAAACGTATTTGCAAGGTTCACCCGTGGCCTACTAACATGGGAACTGAGTCTATGTGTTAGACCTTGAACAACAGGTCAAATTTAGATTTCAAATTTCATAAATGTGAGGTAATCACAACATAAAAAGAAAACTGCAAGAATCAGAAAAAAATCAAACAGTGATTTGTTCTGTCAAAACAAGTGTAAGTAAGAAAAGTGCAACCTGTATGTTTTTTTTGTTGTGCAATTTGCCCAAATCCCTTAGGTGTATTTGCCAAATGTACATCAAACTACTCACAGTTGCAAGCTATGCTACAAATTTATCACATCATTTTGTTCTGTGAGGCAATAAGTACCTACTAATGTAAGTTGTTCTAAATGAGCTATCAAAGAAAGAAGAGTAACTTTCTAAAACATCCTGGTATTTTTCTCAAATATTGTAGTGTTGCACATGACTAAAATGTGTATCCATTTACCTAACTTATTTTACATTTATTTCATTAAAAAGAAGCAAAAACTTCACGTGGACTTTTAAATAAATTAATTCTAGTTTTATACTAATTTATGAACTTGGTTAGTTATTAAGTTTTGCTAGATCTTAGAAGAAGTTTTGCACACTTACAAGGGTATGCTCTTATCAAGCTCATTAAATTAATAAATTAATTTAAAAATCGCAGTTGTAGCAGTGCACCTATTATCAACCTAAGACAAGGTCTAAGTTAGAATGCAACTAGAAAGTCAAGCTGTAGCAACCAAATGCATATCCATTACCAAAGTATGCCTTTTTTAATCACAATTGTGTTTCAAACTGTTTCTGTGTTAGATGCTAAGTATTGTTAGGCGTTAGGTATTGTTTGCTATAGAATAGGTTCATTCAGGGTGTCAGAGGTATAGGTTTGGCTTTCTCAAATTCCTGTGCAATAATTGGTATACAAACACTGAAAACAGAACTGATAAAACATCAGTGATTACTATACAAAGAGGTTAAACATTACAGCTAATTTTCTCACTGAAATCTAATCCAGGGATTACCAACAATGGGGAATCTGTTTTATTTGCATTTAATTTGTACCTTCACACTATTATCTCCCATGTTTTAGTTTCAGGAAATGTGGTTCAGGCTATTATAACCACATTTCATGCTGCAGTTGCACTGTTATTTGAGCTCTATGCTTGGAAATGACTTACTGAAAAAATAAAGCCAGCATACTTTATTTTAATTATACTAGAGTTGTGTCTAAGTACAGAGAAATAGTACAACATATATTTAATATGGAGCACAGATTAGCAGTTTTATGAGGCATAAAATCTATCTATATCATTTTCTATTTACAAATCAGTTATATATCTTTCAAGAAAACAAATGCCTATAGAGTAAAAATGAATAAGGAGAGTGTCAAACTAGCAATCATGTATGCAGTAAATAACATCTTAATTGGTCTAGAATGTTGGAGCTTGATTTTTTTGGAACTAGGTTTTATTTATTGATCTACATGGCATATTATTTTTCAAGTGATTTGTACAAGTCTATTCCCTTTCCTCAATATCAGATCCATGTATGGCTTTATACTGCAAATCCCATCTGAGGAAACAGCCAAGTAAGAGAAGAACAGTTGCTTCTGGAAAAGTCATCCATTTAAAAGCTTTCACTGAGGCAAGGATAACTTCATTGTTTTTACACTTTGTCTTCTGATAAAAAAGAAGGAAACAGAGGGGGAGGGAAGAAATGCTGTCATTACGCAGTTGCCACATGATGCATACTCCAACAGGCCTTTACTACCCACTAGTTTGGCAGCAGCAAGAAAACAAGGAAGGATTCCACGTGGACTAGGAAATGTCTATGTTCCTATATTCTCTTAGCCAGAGAGGCTTGCAGATAGAAATGGGTATAGTGGGTTTTAGGCGTGGTCCACAAGCTCTGGATTTGGTTCTTCTCAGGAGAATTTGTGCTTAATACCCCCATGATATTTCAAGCAAAGTGGCATTTCACCCCCTGCTTTGCACACTGTCATGCAGCTGAGAACTGACAAATTCAATCTTCTTCGGCCAAGGCGTCTGATGAGGAATTCTCCTTGCTGAAACACAGCTGTTGAGTGCTTAAGTCAGTATTAGAGGAAGAGCGAAATCTCTCAATGACTCTCATGTTCCTTATAAAAATATAGCTGGAAATGTCACCCTTGAGATTGGTTTCTTTCCTTAGGATTGTTAAAGATGGGGCCTTAAAAGTGCTTTTGCTGTTGAAGATGGAGAAAAAAGTTTACAAACAGCAGTGCTGCACTTGCTTGTCTTCTGCTTTTGTGAAAGTGATGTTCTAAACATGGAAAAGATCGTGCTCCGATAGCTGTCATTGCTCTGGTATAACCTTAGCTGTCTGGAAATGAGCTAATTAAATTTTTGGTGTGTCTTTCAGAGAATACATTTGCATTTGACATAATTAGTGGTACGCAGATCCAACTATATCCAGGGGGAATCTTAAGACAACTGCTTTGCTGACTATTAGTGCCTAATTTCTGAATGTCAAACCCTGCACATCTTAATTTCTAGAGAATAAGCTCAATTGAACTTTCTCCCAGTTATGTAAAAACTGCTCAGATAAAACCAAGTGGACACCAATGTAATGAATGTGGTTATTAAATTGTTTCAATTGAAAGAACCCTATTCTTACACCATCATAATGGGAACAATTTATCCCCACTGATCAGCCTGTCTCTTTTTTCTGAGCTCTCTTTGATCTTGAAGCATATTGCAGTGGTGTGTCCTATTGAAAAGCAAAACTGGGGCAATTTTAATGCTTTTGTACCTTACCAGTGCTCTATTTTTTCGTTGTTTAAAAATAGCTGTTAATTATAAGTGCAGTTTAAATGTCTCAAGTGACCCAGAAATGCAGGTTGGAATGAGACAGATTGTGTGTCTCATATAAAACAGATGTACTTTCACAGAGTAGTCTGAATTCAGCCCTCAATATATATCCTTCTCTAAGGTTATTTCAGTCAGATATTGAGTTTGTCTAGCATAAAGCTATAAAATCCCACACATTTGAACAATGAAGACAAAACTTCAGCTATATTTACCTCAAGAATAAAAAGCCTCTTTTTCTGTGTGAGGTATTTTGCTGGAAGTGTTTGATGGGATGGGGGCATTTCCCTTTGACTCCAGAGACCCAGGAGACCAGATACCTCATTTAATCTCCACCTCTTCTGTCTGTTGATGTAATAAGCCCATGCTTTTAAAGAACGTTTAGTGGTAATAAACTTCCAGGAGCTCCTCATATTTTGACTGGATTAAGCACTCTGTGAGAACAAGCCATACCTTGCAGACATACAAAAGTTTCAAGCTTTTTCCTGTGTTTTCAGTGGCTCTAAGTACACTTTTTTTTTTCCTGCCAACAGTATATTTTAATTCCTGTCTGTGATGAGTTCCTCAAGAGAAGTCTGAAAAATAGCATGCAAATTAAATTAAGGCAAGTTAATGATTTAACTGGAGGGCCTGAACAAATCAGTTATTTATATATTTATTTATTTGTATGTTGTTAGTAATTTACAGACATTTCAATTCAGCAAAAAGACTAGGTTTCAACTTTCCAATTAGAATAGGCTGCCAAGTGCAATGAGTTTGATGAGCTCTCCCCTGGCCCTGAAGATCAGTGGTACAAATTTCAAAACCATCACCTCTTCATGAAACTGAATGAGTTAATAGTGAAGGAAGCAAAGGATCAACTGAACTTGGATTATACATTCAGATCTCAGTCATTAAGAGAGACTTACATCCAGTTAAGGGCTGGGTGTTGTGGGAAGGATTGGTCTGTGAGTGTGGAAGAACCTATTTGCCCTGCAGCTGAGCAGCAAACCTTATCTAAAAGAACATTTTAAACTTTTTTTTCTCTCTGTTTGGTTATTAAACAACACCTACATTTTGCTCTTCATGTCAACTAAGAATAAGGCAAAAAAAAAAAAAGAAAAGAAAAAGAAGATAAAGATTCCCCTGCATATCTGATTCCTTGGCTCACAAAAACTTTCTCTTAAAAAACTAGAATTTTTTGTTCATATTCAAACACTTGCATCCTCATGTAGTCAGATATGCACATGATGAAGGAGAAATATGCTCATTTGATAGTGGGAGTAAGTATGCTATTTTGTTTTCCACTCTTCTGGAAATAATTTTCAATTCATTATTTTGAAAATTTCTTATGAATCTCAGAGGATGTTAAAAGAATAAATTGGCTATGATATATTGCTATTCTGTGAGTCCAACTTCAAGAGATGACACAGATCTCACTAGTTTGAAACATCAGTCCCTAAAAGACCTCCTTGATTATATCTGCCTCTGGGAACTTTCACTTTTATGGAAACAAAAGTGCTACCTTCAAGTATTCCCACTTTAGCACTTAACACTATGACAGCGGAAAACAATGGATTTGATAGTAGCTGAAACAGTTGCACATCTGTACTGGAAACAAGAAAACTAACATTTGGAAAAAAGGGTTTGTCAGCTATCACTATCTTTCCACCCTTTTAGGACTATATTCTGGTGTATAAAGGATTTCTCAAGACAGAAGTGTCTTGTTTTCTACTAAAACTCTGTGAGCTTTGTTTTAGCCTGTAAATTTTCACAGTTGTATTCTGTGAAGGACCAGGATTGAGCCTCCGTTTAAACAGGTACATGAGTTAACCACCTTTTTGACAAAGAACTGTAAACTCAAACTCAAACATATATTTAGAGTTGAGTGCTGTGCTAAGTGGGATGGACACACACTTAGAAATTCTCCCTCAGTGAGAATTTTTATTTTGAATTTAGGTGAAAATATTTTAACTGCACTCAATACGTCCTAAACTGTATTGGTAGGGAAATTGTACTCAGTGCAAGAAAGCTATATTTCAAGGGTGGTTTGGTTCAACATTACTTTTTGTGTTTTAATTTTAAATTTCCCTCCTCTAATAAGTGACAGTGATGATGTTACCATACTAAAATCAAAGCCATTTGATATATAAGGTAATGACTGTTCTGTGGTGGCTTTTTGTTGGTTCTCCACCTCCCAGCCCCTCCCCCCACCAAAGAATGGGCAATCAACTTAGGAAAGGTTTTCATGTTTCACTTTTCATAGAAATTGGCAAACCAGAAAATTTGTGACTCTGAAATGAACAAATATGAAAATAAAGCGAGTCACAACATGTGAGGAGAAAACATTGGGAAACAACTCTCTAAGGAGGTAGAAGTCACAAAGAGTTTTCTGAAATCCATAGGGAAGACTACACAAACCATCTAAATAATAAATAGGTAGCAAAGAAAAGTAGACTGCAAGGTTAACAGGCAGCAGTGATAGAGGACTCTGCTGCTTTACATCCACCTTCATGGCAACACTTCTCCGTGTATAGTCCTAAACTGGCCTCTACTGAACTGCTGAACTCGTTTTATGGACTAGTAGTTCTATTCAGGCTTGGAAAAGTTCATGCAAACATGCTGAGTTTTTGTGTGCTAACATTAATTAGCCTTTTTTAAAAGTCTGTTAATCAATCTTTTAGTAAATTCCTATATGACAGGGAAAAAATCCCACTCTATTAGGGAATTCACTGTGCTTGGTGGGACTAGTTCTGTTATGATTTCTCTGCTTATGTCAGACATAAACACAACTGTTGTATTTTGCATATCACAGAGAACATATACATGCATATAAATGCTTTCTATATTCAGCCCTTGAATTTACTGTCATAAATTGTAATGAGTGAACCTCAAATATTTGGAGACTTTTTAAGAGAGGGACCCAATGATTTAAATATCCATGATCCTTCCAATGAAGTCATCTTTCTACTCATCATCAAGAAAGTCTTTGCTGTCTCATTTCAGACACTGCACATCTGAGGACCTTTGGAGAAGGAGCAAGAACAGGGTCAGGGAAATAAGATCCACGAAAGAAACGCCGAACTGAGGCTGTTCAGCTCCTAGAAATGAAGACTGACAACAAACATGGTCACAGTGTTCCCCTGCTGAAAATCCTGTTAAAAAAGGAGCGAAGAGATCCATCCTCTCCAAACACAGAGAGTAGAAAAATTAATTATAGGCTTGAGCTGCAGAATGGTGGAATCAGGCTGGATGTAGCAGCTTTTTTTCAGAGATGGTTATGGGAAGATAGTACAACTGTGACAGAGTGAGATGTAAAGGGAAATTAGACAGAACTAGTTTTTCTACTTTGGGGATGCATTTGAAGTGTTTACACACCCTTTGACTCTATTGTCTCCTAACAACTCTTTCCATTTCCCTTACCAGTAACTCATTGCATTTCTTCCTACTCTAACACTTCCAAATAAAGGTTTATTGCCTTCCATAAAAATGTATTTATCAGTGTGCTGCTCCTTTCCTATACTTCCACTTCCCTTTTGCAGTTTTAATCTTTCAGTTGCAGCTATCCATGAAGATGTAATCAATAAATGAAAATAAATTGAAAAAATACAATGTGAGGAGGCGAATTGGATTTTTGGTGGCCTGCCAGCTGGTCTTTGGCTTTGTATTTACAAGTCTCTCATAATCATCTATTTCCTGATTTATATCTTGCAGTTAAACCCAAAATGATGGTCCTAAACTTGGTGTCAGTGTTTCAGCAGAAGCTATGTGCATCTGAGTTTTGTAGTTGTAACTGCTTTATTTTATATTTTCCTAATGAGAATAACATGTTGCTTTCATTTTTGCCCACAAGTTCCTTGGCTTTTACAGCGATGAGGAACTTGGAGACAATTTCATGCTTACATTATGGTAATTGCAAAACTGTTTCATGTAAACTAAATAAACTCTCCTTACAGGAGGTACAGAATGGGCATCCTTCCCAGAGAGTTCCTAATGGACTAGGTATCCTGTTTTTCTCTTCTTGCTACATTCTGATTGGTTACAAAGATTCTATAGTGAATAGAGTTAGTAATATATATATATCCTTTTCCTCTTATTTACATGACCGTAAGCACTTTTGCAGACATCCTGTTATGTTAGACAATTCATAAATTCTAATATAGAAATGTCTTTCTTATATCAAGTATATAAATGGATTAATAATTCATATATTCTAATACATAAATGGCTTTCTTATATCAAGTACAGAAATTGATTAATAATTCCCATATTCTAATACATAAATGGCTTTGTTATATCAAGGGTCTCCCAGTGACTTGTTGGTGGATGGCTCCCAGAGTGAGACCAGGAGAGCTCGTTTGCTCTTCTGTTGCACTAACAGTGAGCACATGTGCCTCAATTTGCTCCTGTCCTGGATTGCACGTGGAGTTTACTAATTGCCACCAAGCCTGGTGGTCCTTCTCCTACTGGGAGGGGACGGCACTGAGCTTGTTGATCAGCACTCCCTGGTCTATGGTATTTCACACCCCAATCCCATGCCAATCCATCTAGGTCTATCCCTTCAAGTCCTGGACTGGTGGGATCCAGCGCTCAGCCAGGCATTCCATCCTTTCAGACTTGGTTGGATGTAAGACAGGCAGCTTTGTTGTAGGTGAGATATTGACTTGGACATTACTTGAACTCTTCTGAGGGAATATGTGGAACCTAATAATAATTTGGGTTCATTGGACTGTTTAATGGCACGAGGTCCAATGAACGTCCAATTCTGAATTCTTTCAGAATTGGGGAAAGAAGTTTGAAGTGATTCAGAGTAAGGCTCTTATCAAGTTTCAGGATGAGTGGATAGGAAGCGCCCCTGTCTCTACTAGCCCATGAGCACGTGACTGAAACTGATTGTTTCAAGAGGAGCTTAAGCTCCCACTGGGCTTCATCTTGTCTCTCTTTCTCACTAATATTCCACAGGCAAGAAACTGGTCCTTTCTTCGTTAGCCAAATGTTCTCGTTCAGGTTTGCCTTTGGGCTGTCCGGAAGTGACTGGGTCTTCCAAGGTGTCATCGTTAGCTTGACCTGTCTTGTCTCTGGTGCTGATGTGTTTATTCCTTTCCATCCTACTCAGATTTCATCTTCCCTTTGGCCTCTGATGGGATGGAGTGAACCCTCAGTCTTTTTCCAGTCAGATTGCAGGTATGACCGGTTGTTCTGGAAAACATAAATGGCTCGATTTGGCTCGGGCCCTGGGCCAGTTGAGTGTGGTGCACCAACCCATGGCAGTGACTCAACAAGGTGTGCATTAGACCATGGCCAGGCTAGAGTCGTGTCCTGGGACGAGGTGATATTTACCAAAAGTCACAGAGTCAGCGTTAGGAGAGCTCGAGAGCAGGTGCTTCTTGTTTGGGAGCTCATGGATGTTCTCAGGAGCTTTCTTGACTGTTCTCTGGAGCTCTCTTGGCCTGGGAGTAGTGAATCCAAG
>JAWMRA010000090.1:2188682-2200688 GCA_035584735.1 Pseudotriccus pelzelni | reverse complement strand
CAGCTGTTGGCATCCTGAAGGTGAAGAACAAAACAGCTTAATTCTGTAACATTTCAGTCAAGTTAAATATGCATTTTGGGCTGTGTAAAATCCTTGCTTTATTTATTTGCTTATTTATCTAGTCACTGTCATTAAGTATTATTAAGTAAATTAACAGATATAAATCAATAGAGAAGAAATTAAATTCTTCCAGTGAGATAGTAATTTAAACACAAGTCACAACTAGAAATCAGACAAAGAGTTCATTCTTTTATTCCTTTCTAGAAGATTATAATATTTTTGGGGTGTTCAAACTGAAGCCAAAATGGAAGTGCCTAAAACAATACAAAGCATAGTAAACACAATTTCTTTCAAAGCTATACACTTTCAAAGATGGAATCCATTAGCTCTGTGAGGAACCTTCCACTTCAGAGATCTTTGTTTTGTCCAGAATTGTTGAACTTATTTCCAAGTGACCTCTAACTTTATTAAGTATATGAAGGTAATTGGATAATACATTTACCATTCTATAAATTGAGAAATGTATTTTAGCAGTGTAAATACAGCTTACTCAGCACTTTCCTTCCCAGTTTAGTATCCTTTTCATTTTCAATAAAAAAAATGAAGTCCTTGTTTCATCCAACAGCCTTCTTGCAATTGATTTGAAGACATGAGCAGGAGAGCCTGTTGCCAGAGGGGACCAGCCCTAGCCCCTGTGCCCTGGGAAGGCAGGAATGCCAACCGAGCAATGAACATGATTTACTGAGCCAGACCTGCCCCCAGATTGCTGGCCAGATGAAACACATCTGGAAGCCTACTCATGGGAAAGACAGGAATGGGCATTATTTAATGCCAGAGATTTTTTAGGAATGGGACCAAATACATCTTCTGTGGGAGGAAATGAGAGAGGAAATGGCGTATTATCCATAAAAAGTGAGAAAGAGAGAGAAGTCAGCTGTGAAGGTGAGGATATGGCTGGCGAGAAGAAGAAGGTTTGTGTACCATACATGGAGAGGAAAAGAGCTGCTGGAGTAGGATGTATCAATGAGCCAGCTCAGATAAGGAGAAAGCAAAGCCTGTGTAGAAGGTAAACAGTTCACAATTGAAAAGAGTGGCCTTGCCAAGAATAATAATTTACAGATAATTACAGAAAAAGGTCAGCATAAATATGGGAAAAACTACAAAAGACTATCAAAACAGACCTAAAAAAACCCATTAACCTTACAGTTCACCATATTACAGTTAACAGCGAACACGAAGAGGAAACAGGGATGTTACATAATTAAGTCTCAGTCAACTTTTTAATAAGTTTGATCAGTCAAAATTTTATGTTAGCTTGGGCAGTAGAGGTTGCTTTCATCCCAGAATGATATCACAAGTTGTTCACTCTTGGAAATTGCCACTTATCAAGAAAAACTGCTGAATACTACTGGTTCCAGGTACATATACTCAATGAATCAGCAAAGGACTTTAAACCCCTCACATCTGACAAAAAGATTCAAAAAGGCACAAATTCATTAAAGTATTAAAGGATGACAAATCTCACACAAAAATACACATTACAGGTCAATATAAAAATATTGAGAGAAAAATTATAATATTGTACCTGATCTGTAGATGAAACTAGTAGGATTTAATTTTCTAGTGTGTTGTCTTAAGTACTGAAAATTACTAAAATTGCAAGCAGGCAAAACCAGGGCTTTATCAGAACAATTTCAAATCAGGCTGGAATGGAAGGGAAGAGTGTCAGGAAGAAAGCTAGAAAGCTTTGTACTTACCTGTACACTTTATGCTGTGTAATATCTGCTCTACAGGGAAGAAAATGTAGGAAGTGGCATAAAACACTGTGGTTGGACTCTCTTCTGCCCCTCTATCACTGCCCAGTGGCAAACCCCTACCCTTTTGCATGTAGAAAGTCTCCCAGAAGAAATAAATGTTAATATGCGTGATTCCCTCAGGATGACAACAGAACTAAACAAAATTGTTTTCCTTTCTAGGAGAAGACTCTTCTGTTTTTCACTGAAATATCAGGAGAATGAGCATCCTCACAGCATTTTAACAGGAAATAATGACAGAGGCAATTTCTGTTAATATATCAATGTACTGCAGAGTAAAAAAAAACTGCAAAGTTTTGTGCTGCTGAATATATACATACATATCTTTCTTTTTTTTTTTAACACAACTTTTGACATGGAAAATATACTATTAACAAATGGATCCTTCTTCCTACACTTTCAGATTTCATTGGCGCTTAAAGCAAGGTTTAATTCTTTTATCTCTGGGAGTTGAGGATAAAACCATTTTCTGACACACACATCATTTTTTTTGTGACATCTTAAAAAAATGTATAGAAGAAAACGTGAGAGTGTGGGCATGTCATTTTCTTACTGAACATGTCCCAAACCCAAATACAATGGATAATTTTCTATTAAAATGATATGATAAAAGTGCTTATTTTTTTGTGTTGCAGCCGGAAGGTTTGGTTTCATTAACACTTATGGTGTATACATGCTTGAGTTGCTTCACAGCCCTCTTGCCTGTTCACTACGATGATAGCTAGAGGCAGTCAAACAATGGCCAGTTGTACAATACTCCTTTGAATAATATTTTACAGAAAAGACATCTGTTTTGCATACAACCCATCTTTCAATGACTAAAAGAGGTGCTACCAACATTTCATTTCCTTATGTAAATTTTTAAGTTCCTTAAAGTCTGTACGTATTCCATCACAAATATTATAGTTTTCTTAGTGAAGACACACAGCTTGATTTGGATATTAAAGACATATTGAAATTCATATATCCAGACTAAGATATTTCTTCATCTGTAGGGCCTATATAAATACTGTTCTAGGGGAGATTCAGTTGAATCAGCAATTGGGAAAACTGAGTCTGCTGAAGGCAAACGTATTTCTTATTTCTTGGCTACAGTATTCATAAGTGAGGTGTGAAATTTCCCTTTAATGACATGTTATTTGCAAGTAACTTAAAGCAAAATATTTGTGCTACATTCTGTTCACCTTACTCACTCCATTACTCCTACCACCTTCAAGGAGACTAATGTTGTGGATACAGCAAGTGGTATCTTTATTCTACTTTAGTCCACTGCCATTTGGTTTTGCACAGTGACAGACCAGGGAGACAGTTGCATGCAGTAAGTTTAAAAGACATTGACTTTCCCTGGTTGTAACTACTGTTATTATTCAGGTTGGTGCTGCAGTCTTGTACAGCAATTTTGCCTCTGCAGCTCACCAGCTTTGGGTTTACACTGTTATGTATCTGAAGACAAAACATGACTGCCTCATTTTCTGCAGGATCAGTGGTAAGATGATATGGCAATACTGAGGGGTTTGCAAACTGAACTAGATAGCAGTGCTGCAAGAGATGTCAGATAAGCACCTATATTTAAATGAGCAGGAGGGAAAATGTCAACCCCCTATAGAGTCTGGTACTGACAAAGAAATGTGCATTTATAAATGTAATGGAGACCAGTGGCTCCCACTACTAAAAAGCACCTGATACCAGCCATTATCAACCTTCTGTAGGGAAAGGCCAGTGTTACTGTGGAGACTGAGTGCACTATGAGGAGAAAGTACTTTCCTTGGAAAGGCTACAGCCTTCTTATTAAATAATAATTTATAAAAGTTTTTAACCCTTGTTGGTTTCTATAGCATCTTGACATAAGTTGCTGAAGATTTCTTTTATAAGGCGCTTTCCAATATTAATCTACTTAGTATCTTACATATGTATGCGAGGGTTTGTAATTTCAGCTTTAAATATGTATAGAATTTATTCTGACTTTCCTATCAGAGTGCTTCTCTCTTCAATTTTTAGTGGAGTGACTGTGGTGGTTGACTGCTGCTAGGGCACACTGAGATAAGAGCAACTGCTGCTGAGTCTTTCAGCAGCAAGTACTCTAAGCCAGAGCTTCACTGAGCAGCAGCTCGGATGGGCCAAGGCAGCTGACTCAGGCAACAAAACTTGAAACATCATTATAATAATGAATTCAGACCTTGAGTGGGCTGACGGTGCTGGATTTACAAATCCCTTCTAAAACACACAGGACTGATGCTGTACTTTAATTAGCTACTAGGTTGATTCACAACTTCCAAAAGTAGATGTTGTAGCATGCACAGATGCTAAAGTAAATAGCAACTTTGCAAGAGCCACTCTTCAGGCTGGTGAAACTCCTTCAGCTTTCCAGGTTGGCTATTTGTCAAACTCACAGTGTTTGGTGGCTGCTGGTAATGGATTTTTTGTTTGTTTTGTAAAGAGTTTCATTCAAAGCTTTAAAGAACCTTGGCAGCACTTAAGTGAGCACAGTTTAGTTGCAAAAATGAAAGTTAGAGTAGCAAATGGTCAGGATGTGTGAGCAGCCTGTGAGTTTGGAGATTTCAAAACTCCAAGACAATACTTCACTTAGTTCACTGTAATGAGAAATAATTTTGCAGATCTAATCTGAATACTGCATACTGAAATGCTAATGTGCCTTTTGGTCTGATGAACTCACAAAAGAGTTATGCCAGCATTGTGTCAGCAGCGATGTTATCCACATTATGATTTTCACAAACACATCGAGGGCAAAAATAACACCTTAAAAGCCAAAAGACAAAAGAAAATGATGCTTCTTTTTAGAACAGGAACAGGTTATACTTACAAGTCTATAGGTACATGAATAATCTTTCTCCTTTGATTCCTTATGTATTTCAGTAATCCCCATCTCTTTTTCTTCTTGAGTCTGCTGAACCTGTGCTCTGTAAGCAGAACATATACCCTACCTCCTGTCCTGGTTTCCCAAATTTGTGTGGTGACACCAGCTCCCTAAATTCATATCTATGCATCCGGTTTCCAAAGCCTTAAAGACCCTGAGAAATACTTCCACAAGTTTGACACCAGACTGGTGTTTGATACTCCTCAACATAGAAATAATGCTTAAAAGTGCACCATAATTGAGGTGAAAATACAAACTCATCTGGCAATAGTTGTAATTGCTGGCTTCTCAATCAACCATTTCATGGTGAGAAAAAATGAAACAAAGATGATAAATTGCTAAGAATATCTACAATGTAGATATTGGTTAAAAATTCACGTTGAACGTTGACCATTCCCTCTTAAACACTGCTACAATCCTTAACAGGAACATATGCAATGACAGGGTAAGAAGGAGAGAGAGTTTTGGAAAACTTCACATGCCAAGAGGTGCCTATATCACCAGGAGAACAATGAACACAGCATAGACTATAGTAGCCCATTCCTTCCTGCATGTGGCGTTTCCTCTTTGAAAACACTGCTCTATCAGGAACGTCCACTTGGAGCTTTACAGAAGAAACAGTGTACAGGGGAATAAGAATGTTTTGCCAGAAAGCTGCCTTCTTTCTGAAAATATGCACACTGCACACAGTATGATGTGTTTCTCTCCAGCAGAGTTTCCACTGTGCAAGCTCTTTCAGCAGTTTATAAACAGGGAGGAAAATGTAGTCTGATTGTCAAACATCAACTGGACACACTTAAAATACACTGAGGATTCTTTACAGAATCACTGTATTTTATAAAGGATATAGTTTCACCCACTCTATGAGGTCAGAAAGCAACATCAAAAGGGAAAACCTGGGATTGTGTCTTCTGCACTGAGCATTACCACACACAGTCAAATCATGAATGACTCATACGTGCTATTTCTTGACTCTGGGTTAAACTTGGAACATAAATTATGTCAATCTGCTGATGTAAATTATCCACAATTCATGTCTGCCTTGAGTTAAATGGCACACTGTTTTTCCCTACTGCAGGTATATTTGAATTCAAGTAGACTGTCAAATAAATATTTAAAGGTGAAGTGTATAAAAGAAGACAAAGCACAGCCACTAAATGCTGATGTTATGGCCCTTCTTCATGGCGTAAGAGCCAGAAGATTGTCAGGCAAATATAAAGGGATGTTTTAATTAAAAATAATTATGTGCTACCATAAAATGTCTTCAGCTGTGAATAAAAAGCTTTCATTTGAATAAGTTATAGTTAAAAGATTTAGGGTAAAATATTTTTTAGGTAGAGATTGTCTTTGTTTCCAGGTCACAACTGTGTCATTATTTTTCAGAATATTACAAATGCCAGAAAATGTGTAAGAATTAAGAATCAATTATTTAAAAATTACAATAATATTTGAAGACTGTGGAATATAAAAGGTATATAGTAAGAATTGGCTAAGAATAAAGATGGAGAAGAAATTGTTTAAAAATTATTTTTTTTGAGGCTGTTTCTTTTGTGCTTTGTAATCATAGGCTAAGTTGCAGCCATCTGTCTGTTTCTTCATCTATCTAAATATGTGCCTGAATATATTTTTGGGGGTTGTGTCTAATTTACCAGGCCAGTAGAAAGCCACTTCCACTGTAGATGCATTCACTTTTTAAAGCTTCAGATAAAGGAGTCAGGGTCACAGCTATGCCAGCTTGCAGAATAAGAATCGAGTCCCAGCAACTTTCCTATGTTGAAAAATGTAGGCAGGCATTTTGCTCTGTGATTCATTTCTCTTTAAGTGCATTCAGTTCCCTCTCTGATGAATAGTTTTAAGCTATGCCTTTGTTTTATATCTTCCTAAAACCTAAAAATTTTTTGTTAGCTCTGAGAAAAAAAATATGTCTGGTTTAAAAGTGCTGCTGTAAATTTTGAGTACCTTGGTCTGGAGACCAAGGAGATCAGAATTTCAGGTTTTCTGAAGCCTGTCAGCTGGAAGCCACGGCTTAGGTAGCTGAACCTAAAGAAATTAGGTTTTTGTTAAAGAAAATGCTAGCATTACCAAGCAGGAACCATAACTGCCATTGCATCTGGAGTTCTTAGTGATGGAGACATTTCGGAAGCAAGAATTCAACTGATAAATCATTCTTCCTCTAGAGTTGCAGGCAGACCACTGAGCAAAATTGTTTTTGACTTCAGAGAAAGACACTAGAGGGTCATGGGACATACAGGAACACACAATTAAGTAAATTTACAGTGTAGGTACTCTGTGTGGTGCTGTGCTATGGCAAACTTGTGCAACACAGTCGTTTGCAGAATCCACAGCTTACTGGCAGCCAGGCCCACCAAAACTACCTATTTGACTGTACTAAATCTGCCTGGAAAAGAGTGTTTCAGTTCCAAACCTCACAAAACACAAGAAGCTCCAAGAAGAGGCATCTTATGTTGCTGTGGTTATTTTGGTGTAAATTTCAGATAATTTGCTGGTGAGACTTGGACATAAGCCAACCAATAGTTTTTAAAACTGCAGTGCACGGCTGGTAGAAGTACTCTTAAAAACTAAGTGGAATAATTGTCTTATCTGCAAAGCTCTTTGTTCACTGACTTCTACATAACAGTTTTTTTTCTTGAAAGAAATCATAGCGAATGAATGTTAGATGCTTTTTTTGCTTTTTTTTTTTTTTCAAAATAAAGCATAATTATTTAGAACATTTTCTAAAAGAGCACTTTTCAACCTAAGAAAAATATAATGCAGTATCAACATAATATCTGCAGATATTCTTTCATTCTGAATAGTTCTGCCTCTGTGTATATTAAGTATAACATTAAGTGGCGATATAAATGACTTACAGTTGCATTTCTAGGAGGTAGAAAGACTCAGGGGCCTATCAAAAACCAGAAAGAACTTAAAAAATCATCTCATAACTCCTGTTAGACTTTTGGGTATAGGATGTTATTTTGGACTCCATTACCTTGCTCCATATCAGTTTTACAGCCCACATTCCAAAACAGCACTAGTTTAGTTTTGATATACATGTTCATGTATGTCTTTGGAAATTACCATTGCTTATATTTTCTATTCTAGGGAGGATGCCAAATCATGCAGCTTTTGTTTCTTATGTTCAACCTCTGCCTGAGTCCAGTGCTTATATTTACAATCTATTTCAGAGTATGTATGCTGTTGCTTCAACATTTTATTTAGCAAAATAGAAATAGAGGAACTAATAAAGGCACCAAATGTGAAGTATAGCCAGAAGGTTTCAACAGAAATAACAGCAGGGCTATTTCGTTGTTACAGCATTTGAGTCAGTGACATTGCAACTGACAAGGCTTCTGCTTTGAGCATTTAATTCTGTAATTTAAAGTACAATTCAATAAAACATAAACAGGAAGAATGCCCATTTCAGTCACACACATTAATTAAAAAGTTTAAGGTTGTATAAAAAGTGGTGTACTTGATAATTTTTTTAATGTGAGTGTATTATATGCATACCTGTTACATCCATGTAAAAATTGTAGTTCTCAGGCAATAACATATTTTAGATATGTCTGAAAATTAACTGGTAATTCATAATACAATTGTTTATTGGGAGAACATGATAACTAGAATTTTAAATTCATGGCAGCTTCCTAAATTATACTGAAATTCTGAAACAGATCAAAGCATAAGAGTAAAATTCCAGAGCAATTCAGAAATAGTAGAAAAATATATTTAGTTAGGGAATCTTTGTCTAATGTATTGTGTTATTGAGTTTCATACATTAGATTAAAACATTATAGTAGGAAATATTAAATTAGATAAAAGAGTAGTATGAATGTAAGAGGTCAAAATTTCTGAGTGACTCTTTGGCTGAAGAGATAACAATGACATTCTCATTTTATCTGTATTTCTTTTCAGAATACATTTTGTCACATTAGCTTCTGATTAGTTACACATATGGTGAATAATTATTATTCTCAAACAACATCATAGTCCCCACCTCCTTATAGAAGACAATATCATTATTACATGTGGTTTCACTTACTGACTGGTTTCACTTACTACTGATAATGTAGAATCTGATGCTACAAAAACAAAACACCTGGACAGTCTTGAAAGGTTTGTCTGCAGCATATTATGAATAAAGAAAGAGATATTTTTGACTGGAAATAACAAGACAACTTCACAGCAACCACAAAGAAAGAGACTAGGGTAATATTTATAGCCTGTTACACTTCGTGGTGTCTCCAATGAGATATAATCACCTTGTCTATTGCCATATTATTTAAAAAATCAGAATAATTGGATTTACACTGACTTGAAGCTGCCATACGGTAAAAGTAAAATCCAGATTGCATAGGGGCTGTTTAGGGAAGATGCAACTGATCTAATAGAAGAATGAACTTCACTACTGGTGAATGGCTGTCTGGCTGTGTGGTCCCTGGGTAACAGAGTATCTGGACAGTGCAGGTGCCTGAGATAAAATGGATTTGCCAGAGGTGAATTGATTATATTCACTGGTTACACCTACTCTGTGTCAGCTGCTCTATGGGAATTTGTTATTAAATTTCGTCACCTTTCTGATAGGGGAAGTAAGTATGGTCATGTTTATACTGACCCTAAAAAGAATACACAGAAATACATTGGTAACTTGTAAAACAATCTTGCTTTAAAATATTAAATGAAAATGGTTGGATCTGTTTACCTTAGAGAGGAGAGACATGAGAAGAGACACTATGCAAATGTACAATGCAATACATGCTCTGGAGCACACAGATCCACATTTCTTGAGTATGAGAAGGCATTTAATAACATCAAAAAGGTGGAAAATTAAAAAGAATGATCCATTAAAAAAAAATCTTGCACACGAGATATATAAAAACTGCGAAACTCTGTATCACAGAGGCTCTTGGAGGGCAAGAAAGTAATAGGATTAAAAAAGGATTAGACATTTATATGCATATCTCTAAGAGTCAGGGGTATAATTAAAGATACCAAGCATTTTGGAGGGGCTATTAAGCCTTGCATTCAAGCCTTATAATAGCCTCTATTAATGAAGTATTTCTGCATGGATTTTCACAGGCAGAGGTGGGCTGGCTCTGTTGGTACTCTGATGATACTGGACATGAAACAGCTTACATCTCTTCAGTCCAGTTAAAGTATCATGGGAAACTGAGCAGAATTATCAGCTTAGAAGAAACAGTAGAACTTAGAGCTCTGACACTTTGGATCACCTGAGAATGGTACCAAGACTCTGGGTCTGAACTGCTATTGTAACAGGGATGTTCCTTCTCCTTCCCATCTACACCTTTTCACAGATGTCATTCCTGTGACATTTGTCTTCAACATCTGTGCAAGGTGCAAAAGCAGAACTATCCCACAGTTTAAGAAAACATGCAACAGGCAAGTTCTGGAACTTCTGTTATTCTGTTTGTTTTTCTCTCTGGGCTTTTGAAAATTTATTAATGTCCTTTTTGTATGCTGATGCATACAGTCAAACAACTACTACAGTAAACATTACATCTTCAAAAGATGGCTTAAATTTCTCAAAAATCAAATTAATATTTGGTCACTTACAAAATTTATTCTGAGTGCTTTTCCAGGGTTATTGTAGAGACATTAAAAGCTTTTGCCCTCTCCTATATGTTACAGCTACTTGCCTTCCAGAAAAAAAGAAATATATTCATACAGACATGAAAATAAGTAATGTACAGCTTGTTTTCTAGGTTTGATACTCTTTCCAGCTGACTGTTGCAATGGTACAAAGATTATGGACACTATTTTGTTTCTTTAGAGGTGGTGGGGAGTGATTATTATTTCTTGCTTTGCACCATCTGCATCTCATCACTGGGATTCAATGAAGGCAGTGGCTGACGTGGGACAAGGTTGAACCATATTTTCTCCTGCAATGCTGTTATAGATGTCAAGGTAGAAGAAAGGAACTTATTGTAGTATTTGTTTTGTACTTGTTGGCTGAAGACACTGGTCAAGACTTACAAAACTGGTGGTTCTGTTGTTGACTTAGGATTCAAAGATATAGGATTAACTTTCAAAAGCTAGAAGAGTGTTTCAACATACTCCATCCCATGCCCAGTTCTCTATAGCGCCCCAAATACAGCTCTTGAGTATATTTTCAAAAACCATTGCAAAACTTGGTATCTTTTGCACGCTGGTCACTTCTGTGAATATGGTAGAGTCATGAAATTGTTAAGTTTGGAAAAAGATCCTAAAGATCTTCAAGTCCAACTGTACACTTTAGGTTCCTGTCTTAGTTTCTTTGCAGGATGACATGACCAACTCTGCACTGCATACTGTCAGGTAAAATGTGATCAACTCCCCATTCAAGTTAACTTCGACATCCTTAAGCAAACAAATATAATGGGTATTAACCTGACCTTAAGTCTACTGCACTGTGTTAACAGCACATGGTATTGTGCTGTTATTTGATCCCACTGTTGCTTTCATAGCAGTACTGTATTGCAGAATTAGGTAATTCTATTGCATCATCATAGATATAACACATAGCTGATGATAAAAGTGATATTTAGGAATTACACCATAACTATGCACTGAGAGAGATGAGGATTTTAATATGGATGTCTTAATATATAAAGGATATAATAAAATATAAGTGCTTCTTCACTGAGAGCTTTTTTTGTAGATAAACCAGAAGCAATAGCAGTGAATTCATGTGATATAAGTAATTTTTGTCAGTTTACACTGCATTCAGATCAAGCTTCCACCTTTAACCTGTCATGGTTAGGATAGTCCAATGATTAAAATACTAAAGTATTCCTTGGATTCAGTTCCTGGAACTGCTACAACCTTTGTGATTAAAATGGGGTAAATATTTTAGCTCTTCAGAGTTTAATCTCTCCACGTCAAAGGAAAGAGTAGAAAACCTTTATACTTAACAGTGATGACAATATGAGCATACATATATAAATGACTATGTATCATTTGAACACCACAGTAATGAGGTGGAGATTCATTTATTCAGTTCTGCAGTAGCCTTTGCAAAAGTCAAAATGGGAAAATGAGCAAGACCTGTATAACTTCATGCAGAGACAACCCAGAAAAAATTTAGAGCTATTTTCACAGAGAATGGTAGCAAAAGAAGACAAGGGACTTTCTTCCAGCAACCAAGTTAGTATTTAAATGTAATTTAGGAGAAGGTCAGAATTGCATTAGTACAAAGCTGGGTAATGTTGATCTGCCATGGATCTTTCATGTCACCTGGATATTGTTGCCTAAAAGCTGTTGGAGAAAAAAAGACTCCAGGCCAAATTAGAGGGGAGGTAAGATAAGGATAAGAAA